>JAHZNE010008081.1:0-12179 GCA_027744055.1 Callyntrura sp. NNG-2020
GACATAATATTTTTGCTCGAAATTCATTTTTATTGTAATGCCAATCATCCCAGCTTTCTTTTGTTGTGGCTTTTGTGGTGAGACGGTAAAATTATGGGTGATGGTGTGTTTTGTGTAGTTATTTCCTCGAACAGAGGAGAAACTTTATATCCATCCAATTACTGTCAGCAATACATATATAATATTAATATATTATTATGCAACTTGGTCTTAGCGTCTGCGTCTGGTGTTATTATTATTATCATTTTCATCATCATTATGACAGAATGAGTGTGCTTGTAAGATTTTATTACCATATCAAAGCATCCCATAAATTATTTTGAAGGTGTGGTGTGGTTTGGTGCGATTTTATTACAATCCTGGGCCCTCTTCATATCACGGAACTAGAGAGCTAACCGGGGACATTTGCCAAGATATTTTGATGATGGCAACAGTAATATAATTTAAGTGGCTCCATCCCCATTTCTTACGTTTACCTCTAGGTTGCTCACTCCTTTTCTATCTTCTATCTTGCCTACTCATTTCTTTTCTACTCACTGTCCGTGTATAAACGAACAGCGAACCCAGCTAGGTACCCCACTCCAGCACAAGGAACCCCCTTTTGCTAGTCATAATAATGAAAAGCAAATTTGGAGGAAACGAAATGACACGTTAGATTTGCCTATCTTCCTTGTCGTCTGTTTCCATCACCCCTCTTCTCCGATGCCAGCTCCACTTTCTCCTTTTAATCCAGTTCCAGTAGGGGTAGTATCCTCCAAGCGTAATATCCAATGACAAGGATTTTCACCAGAAAAACAGAAACCAAAGAGGTCTATCAATTTTCCCCTGATGAGCAAATTACCTTGAAAACTTTCATTTTTCAGTGAAACCTCATCTAAGCCTGTCGGAAAATTGTTGGGTAGTATAATATTAGTTCCTTTTGTGCTTGAGCAATCAAAAAACAATCAATTTTTATAAAGCCTTTTTATTGTCTCTTTTATAGACAAAAGAGGGGGTAGGAAGAGAATGAGATAAAACTCATTTAACCTTGAGAAGATGGAATAGAGAAGGGGAAAAAATATATATAAGGAACTTGCAAATGATCCTCTCTATCTACTGGCGCGTAATTTAAACATAGAGTCGTACCTACACACACACGCATATAGCGGAGAGGGATGAATGTACCCGTACGTGAACATTTTATGGTCGTAGGCTGAGCCTAATATAAATGGCTCTGCTAAATTTCAACTTTTATCATCCCTGATCCAATAACCAGTTTACTGAGCTAAATTTTCCAATAAAATTCGAAGTAATTTAATTTTTATTCCTTTTTTATCTATTTCTTTCAGTTCCCCATCAATATAGAACATCCTGCTCCATCACGTTCTCGTAATCTGTTGTTTTACTGCCTTTTATTCATTTGCTGGCACACTAGAAGTATTTACAGGCGAAGTGTGTGCGTTCGTAAATATACTGATACAAGAAGGTTGCAAAACTCACTCTCTGCGATTCGGAAACTAGTAGGGTTTGGGTCTGATTTAGACGACAAAGCTCCCTCAAGTACGTTCATTTACCGCTGTGCGAAACCACGTAATCCTCTTTTCCATTCTGGCTTACCAAGTTATTTATTTCTTCCTGATGACGTGGAAATGAGTTGTAAAAATGGTGTCTTGTGCGGCTCAAGATGCACATTATTTCTCTTATTTTTCTGTTCATTTGTGAATTTGCTGTTATGTGGCTATTTTATCGCCACCAGAATTATTTCTGTCGCAACAGGAGATACGATTCTTTGGAATCTTTGGGTTGTCTTTATTGCGTTGGGACAACGGTTTCTCGTAAATAATGCCATTTCCTACTACACGCTACGTTTCTTCCTTTCGCACTCATTTCTAGCAGGTTTTCCTTTTCTCCTCGCTGATATGTTTTCTCCTGTGCGTTTCCGACAAAATAAATGTGATGTTACGACACACTCCAGTGAAGAAAAATAGTGTTAAGGTGCCCTTCTTACAAGTGGACTTTGTGGATCATCATTTTTATTCCCGTTACCACCATTGTAAAATCTTCCTATTGCCTTTCCGCTGGCGTGTTACCTTCACACACACTTCTGTTACTAAACAGGTTTTTTTGTAGTTTTCATTTGCATTTTACAGCGGCTGTTATATAGTTGCGTCGCACGTTCCAACTTGTCTCCTGATCGTATAAAATATATTTAAAAAATGTTACCCACGTATTCTTCCTTCTCGTCTTAAAGGAATCTAAACATGTTGGCTTTTATATTTTACTAGTCACGATCATAAGAGTTGCTCCTCTGAAAACAGGATGAGAGAAAAAAGTACGTAGAGAATACAACTTAATGATCCGATTTAAGGTACTACTACAACAACTACTACTGCAATGCATCAAAGCAACAAACGGAAGTAAAAAGAGGAAGGACGGGCACGGTGCACATATGTAGAAATATTTTGTACTTTTTTCAAAACACATAAATTTTATGATTTTTTCATACTATCATCACGGACATGATATAAGACCAGAGATGTCATTTTATATAAAGGCCTTAAATTACAAGTAAAATTTAATTTCAGTCGGGTTGTAATGATATAAGCATGTATGTGTGTAATACGGCTTGCTGTATAAAAGAGAAGAAAATTATTGGTCTGCCACTTGCAAATGCGGATATTAGATTCTTTTGAAAAATAGTTTTTCTAATTGAAAATAAAAGCTGAGGAATTCTTCCAGGGAAGTTTGCATATTGTGTACAATTAAGTGTCCCATCTTGGCTGGTGAGTAAACGGCATACAGCAGAATGAAGTATGACGGGATGCTAAAAATTACAGTAATAATAAGGAAAAGGACTGACCCGAGTTACCGTTTTATAGTTGCATATCTATAGTCACGGTGACTTTTTCCGAATAAATTATCCCCTACCGTGCCAGCAATCAGACTTTAGTAAAGTAAACAGAAGAAAGTGAATATTCATTCCTGTTAAGAGTGAGGAGCCTCCACTGCTGGTCCCGTTAGGTGAAAGCTTTTAGAGCTCATTTATTTTCTACCCAAGTACTACTACTAGTGGTATTTCTTTGTCGTTTGCATTCTTTTACACTTGCTCAGTCTGCAACTGTCACTTGCACAAACGACCTCAAAGGAAAAGTGGAAAATTGGTATGCCAGGCCTAAGGCCGCTTTGAAAAATAGTCCGACCACCACCATGACACGTCTACATCCCTGCTCCCAGTATAATAAACATTTTTTGTTCAAAACGACATAAAGGAGCCGGAGAATGGTTTTGTTATATTTGATTTCAACTGGGTGAAAGTATCTATTCGAGGGTTTCACTCTTACAGTAATAGTAAAAACAAATTTGCATTATAAGATACTGCTGGCGCGGACCATCGATGCGATCACGGACCTCGCTGTGTTGGTTGCAAGCACGGTGCACATCTGTCGACGATTCCTTTACTCTACCTTCTAGTGACAAATTCACAGATGTGTCTCACCGCTTTTGATCATGACTCTTTGTTATTTAAAAAAAACATTTGCCACTGGGTATTCCTCGTAAAACATTTTGAATTGTACGCATATAGCACAGCGTCGAGTTCCGTCCCATTTGTTATTATGATTTTACATTACAAACTATAATATTTGGAGCGCAGAGAATCAAATAGATATTACTTGCTTTGATGTTCAATCAATACTAGCACACTGCTTTTATAATTATATAAAATCATGTAAATTCTAAATACATTCCTGTGCATCGTACCATTATAGGTCGATTCGGACATATTTAAGCATTTATCTACGCTTATAGCTTCCCCATACTTTATTCGAAGTGGTAATGCCACAGTCGGACGTGCCAGGGAGAACTGATGTTTTTTTTATATATATCCCGTGTAGCTTATTTATGGGCGAACTGAGATACTTCACCATCACACCTATTATGAAGCCCGAACTTTCCAACGTTGTACTGTTGAGATGTACGTATATCGGTTAGAATATAATTTGATCTCGTAAATTTTATAGATTCCTAGTCCATTACAAAGAGGACGCCCTCGCTCCAAAAAGCGAGAACTGAAAAGAAAAATCACACGTCGCCTACCTACCCCGCCTTGGGGAAAACAACAGTCATTGAACGGGCATTCTTTGTCATTTTCCTCATTTCCGCGCATCAACAAGCTCATAAACAATTAATGTCCTGTCGTTTAGTTTAATTCCACTACCATTTGACGGTGCTCAAATGATGAACGTCGAGCTAGCGAAACTCGTTTCGAGATGGGAGATACAACAAAAATCTGAGTTTTACAACACAAACGTAATAGTCTATTAAAAGCAACAACTGGTGGGCCGACTAAACTTTTTTCATGTTTCCACATATTTCCTTTTTCTAGCGTATTATTCTACTACTGGGACGAAATGCGACAATTTATGAGTCACTTAATTTTTCCCTACTTCATTAATGATTTTATTTCCAATAATTCCCTCCAGTAGTAGTATAGTAGTAGTTGTCCAATTGGTGCTTTCTCTTAAAAGTACGCGTGTGCACAGGGTTGAACACGGGCATACTAAAACTAAAGCAATAATGTTAATACTATTTCGGGCACCAGTTGTGGAAGTAGTAAACTAAGCCAGTGTATTAGTGTTAGCTGCGGTGAGATCATGAGATTATAGGACTTTTGCTTAATACTTTTGGACAGGGATGACAATGGTTTTTTTTTCTCTCTCTCTATGGTTTTGTGGTTGTAGCCGTTGGAAAGGAAATATAAAAGCCAATTTTATTGTTGTAATGCTGCCGTAAACATGGTACTGCCTTCGTGGCTTTTGTTCGTACCGATTAAAAGGGTCACTGTTCCAACTCCTTGACAAAATGGAAGGCACTGCTACTACTGTTATGTGGCAGTATGTAAGGACGAAAAGTAGGACTCTTTGAAATAGGCAGCGCGTCCAAATGTTGTACATGGGCCACGCAACGCACAAAGAAGGTAGTTGGTTCTATAATGTGATTCAACCTCGCTTGCCTTCGTGGTGTCCCTATCAGCCAGTATTTTGTACTTGTGTGTGTGTGCTGTTGTGCATGTGCAGCAGTACATCTTTCTTTTTGAGCATCTGGATTTTGCAACCATGAAATGAAATACAAGCGTGTCCTTAAGTACTTCGTCTTTTGTTGTTGGTCGTGACACAAAATCTCATGTGGGCAATTCAAGTGTTTTGTTTGTGTGTGAGTGGGAGCGAGCGGCAAGCATGTTTTCAGCAAGATAACAAGCATGGAAGAGTGGAAGAGGGCGATGATAATACCAAATGCGACACATGACTAGGACAAAAAAGAAAACAGTGAATTTGCCGTTTTTTTTTGTAGAAAAAAAGGGAAAGTGTAGGTGCAATTGATGTTCCCATCTTAAATAAGCCAAAAAGGAACTGGTAATTTCGTGTTTTATTTTGTCTGCAGCGACAGAAATGCACACCAACAGCTTTATTGGTGATTACTACCACAACTGTTGCCTAAAGAGAGGCATAAAATAGCGTGTACCACGGGTGCCTTTTTTATATGAGTATTTATTATGGCATTACATGAAGTACTACTGGCCAATATGATTGTACGCGATGGTGGAGCGTCGTATAAACGGAAATCAGCATTGTGAGTTCACTCACACTTCCAGAAAGAAAAAAACGAAAGACCCGAAATTGTCGTCTTCATTCCACTATCAACGCTGTTAGGACGGAAGTATCCGTGGTAAAAAAAAGGAATGGAAGACAAGACTGAAACGAAGAGAAGGGAATTTACTCAAAATTGAGAGATTCGAGTGGAGCCTCTTTTTATTAGAAAAGAACTGGCCATTCAACGCAGCACGTTCCTCTTTCCTATTTCATACAAACGAAAAATTATGTTTGGTGCCACGGTGGCCCATTTGGTGATTTGATTGAACTTCTTGAAGAAAAATTTATATAAAAATAGGTTAAGTTGAGCGGATTCTGATAATGGCTCCCATCCCGTCTCCAGTCTGGTTTCGTTCAACTATTTTCACGATGTAATTTGAAGATGACGGAAAAAATTGCCATTTTTTCATGCGGTTGCCATTATGGAATTTTTATGTAAAAGGATGCGCATTGCATTGGCGAGGTCCAATAATTACAAAGGAAACCCGAGAGGGGTTTAATAGAAGACCCAAACAATCTCAAAAAAGAAAACGAAACGAATCCGGTTGTTTACGCAGTTTGTACATTACGCGTAGTTTTCAAAACTTTTTCCCGGAAAACTTTTCATCAGTGATATTTTTACAATATGCGATGTTATTGTGCTTGTGAAAACTGTAGAAGACGTGTACTAAAGCTTCCCTGCGGATTCACATTGTTTATGTGTGATGTGTTTCGAGAGATTCGTACTTTTCGTTTTGTGATATGATTTTATTCAGCCAAGGAAGTAGTAACCTTATGGTTACAAGTTATTTATGGCATTTGAACGGTGTATTAGGGAAATGACGAATTTATGTCCGGCTTTAGTATATTTGCGTCTTTTATCAAGATACAAGATAGTTTAGTATGAAAAAAATTGGGGTTTGAGGTTAGCGTGAATCTGTTTTGCTACGATGGTGAACTGGTGGTATTTAATTTTGTCTACCCTTTATTTATAAGATAACATCGCAGTTGCCGTTAAAGGAAAGTGCTTTCTCGCTCCCACCAATTCATGTGGCTATTACGACGGTAATTATTACTGAGAGCCAGAGTTGAATGTACACATACCCATTACCCCTACTACGCAATAGAAGCTACAAAGACGATGATTCGTATCTTGGAAATTGTTAATGTATTCCATTGCTAATTTCCTCAATTTGATGTCCTCCTTGGTTAGCCGCCCATTTACGTTAAAGTTTTCCTTTCAACAAGACGTCTGTATTTTAATTTCCCATTTCGTCGGTCTTGTCAGGTTTGATTGTGACATCTATATTGTGCTTGAAGGAGCATATACAATTCGTCAAATCGTCCTACTTTTGTATAAGTATAGGTGTTGACAACAAGGTCTTCGCCTGTGGTCGACGGAAGATGATTAAGAAAACGCGAGAAGAGGAGAACACTAATTTCAGAATTAATTCAGAATATTCACTTTCCCCAGTAGCACAACTCAAACGAGAGACTTCGAAAACGAAAATTTTACTTTAAATGAAAGGACACGTGTAAATTACGATAAATACAGGGTAAATAATACAGGGTCACATTCACTGCGACTAAGGGACAAAGGCGGAAACGGTAAAGCTATTTCGTGTGGTGTAACTGTGTGGCGAAGGAATTGCTGCGCATGTACCTACCTACTGTTAATGGCTGATGCTTGTAACAACTAGAAAGTAAATTTCCGTTGATTGCTCTCTTGCGCCAAATAAATACGTACTAGGGACTCCAACACCGCACAATGTTTTGAATTTAAAGAATATATCTTTTGGGAGAACTATTAGAATAAAAAGGGTCCACATATAAAGTTAAGGTCGACAGAGAACTTGCTTTCGTGTCTAGGGCCTTCATATATGATAAGGTATCCGATATCTGAAACCTTTTCCAGGAATTTTACGAACGTCCTTTTAAAATTTGTTCTACTTCAACGAGTTCTTTAGAAGTTCCCCGAGACTACAGAGACCAGTATCAGTAGAGCCCGAAATTTGCTTAATTGGAATTCTGGATACTGAAATTGAATCTCACTTCAGATGTCACTTATACAACGTGGCATACATAACAGTTTTGACGTTTTGATACATGTGGGCGACTGGGCAACCATGCCGCTAAAGAAAGGTATCATGAATTGTGAAAGGTGTGCTCTGTATGTAGAATAGTTCTACGTAAGCACACCCTGAAAATTATTCACTCATTTGTTAACTCTCTAACTTCATTCAATCCATTTAAATCGAAACTCGAACGAAGTGCTTTCAAGTATCCTCTTGACTTTCCTAGTTCTAATTACTACAATGGAATTTTCTACTTGAAAACGAAAGTGTTCCTGAATTGTTTTGCATATAAATATATCTACCTAAATAAAGTATAAATACGCAGTACACAAATAAAGGGTGTTCGGTGGCATTAGCACACATACGAAAACGACCAGACAAGAATAGTCAATAGAAAAAAATCCCAAAAGTTTTAAGGAACATGGGAATGATTTTTAACTCAAACTGGGGTCAATTTTTGCTTACTTCAAAAATTTTAATACAAAATTAGCAAGCGGTGATGACCGAGCACGAAGTTGTAAATATCAAAAATATTCTACCATAGACATGCTATGCTATATGATGTGATGATGATAAATTGTAGAATTAGTTAGTGCCATTCTCTGAAACATCCAACTTTGGATATCTAGTTTTATATTTAATCAAATGAATTACACTGAAAGTTTATCCTCCGGACACTACTTAGAGTTTCATTATCCGATTTTGGTTTGCACGGATTTATACACTTTTTCAAGAATTATGAATGTGCGTACTGAAATCGCAAACTATACAAAATTTATGGAATTTTATTTGAGATATAGTGTTTGCCTACTGCTAGCGATTGACATCCTTTATTTTATTTAGTTCGAATTTCCCTGAATTTTCGTGATACATAAGCTTAGTGGCATGTAGTAAATACGTACAAAGTATGTAACTAACAGGGCTCAATTACATAAACAGATTAATAAATAGAGAAATTCCGCCTAAAGCTTTTCGTTAAAAAGACACTATTCCTCTGTTGCTAATATGCATTCTCCATATCCGTAAGCTCACTATGGCTGTTCGAAAAAGGAAAAAGTAATTCATTTAAATTTCCAACAGCAGCTCATTCATGTGCATTCTTGCGTTCATATCAAATTCTCTTTGTTTGGTGAAAGGAACCATAAATTCCAGTGAGGGACAAAAACAGGAGAATTGAGATTAGGTAGTCGTCGGGGACTCGTTACGATCCAGTTCAAAGTGTTCATGTTCTCCTACAAAAAAAACAACTCTGCCAACAATGGCACAAGTGTGGAAAATTTAATGGTGCGTTAGATTTCTATTGCTATATAGAAGGCCTTCCAATCCCACATCCCATAAATTCCATTTTTGACATTGATCCATGCTTCTTTACATTGAATACATGGGGAAGTGAAAGGGTTATTTCATGTTAGACGAACAATAATAATTGGAATGGACGTGGATGAATAAACAATGGAAGGGTAACAACAACTACCTAAATGAATCAGTTACCTGTGTAATTACACCGGTCTCTGTCAGCGTTACAATTACAACATAATCATGTGGGCGTACCATAACAATAAAAACCAATTTCCAACTACTACTAAAATGCAAGCCGTGTACTGTTTGTACTGTGTACACACTCAACATCCGTAATTTGCACGCCTCCTTTTTATAAGCAATGATTACAGCGTGTGTGTTTTTTTTTCATTCCAGGTTTTCCAATACAGAAACTCCAGGCTCGAGTTTTACATTTGCATGTGTTCGACTACGACCGTTTCTCTCGAGATGATTCCATTGGGGAAGTCTTCCTACCACTTTGTCAGGTAGGTAAACCCAGTGACATTGATTAATTATTTATTTTACCCCATTAACTAAAAATGTCCCCTCATGAAGTAACACAAGGATGCACTCGACTCTTGATGTATTAATATGATCAATACCTCTGTAAATCTGTACTGTAGCGTTGTTTATGGAGAAAGCGACTTTCTCCAAAGATCCCAGAAAAATGAGCAATGAGCAAGGAAAACAAATATAAAAAAATTTCAGAAATTTTATACCATACAAGCTTCATTTCTGACAAAATGTTGTTATTAATTGCAAAAAGTAGGAAGAAAAGCAGTAATAATGAATACTGGGGAAAATGGAACGCAGTAAATGATATGGTACACTTCACATTTCTGCCAAAAAGCGTTGAACATCTGTCAACATTCAAAATATTACGGAGAAAATGTAGGAAAGAAGCAAAATCTGTAGGGGTGTTATTTTTATACAAAAAATATATTTTTTTGAACAGGAAAGACACTTCCTGAGCACATGCTACATTTCACAGAGCACGCTTTATGTGTAATAAAAACGCTGTCATGCGGAATGATTGAAATCGGAATAAAAAACAGCATTAGTAGCTAATCTTGCAGATGAAGACGCAATATCGGAATGAAATTCACCACAAGCGACAATTCTCAGGCTGTAAAAGTTGAAGATTCATGGATGACTGACGACGCAGATTGATATACGTTCGTTACTACACAAGGCCATAATCACTGTAATCGAAAGCAAATGGACAAGAAGAATGGGGACGCTTGAAGGAGCAGTTTATGGACAAGAATATTCTATTTTATTCTGAACATATGTGATGCTCGTTATCCTTTTGTACGAACGTTTTTGATTGCCTCTGTAGGTATTAGCCTAAGTCGCACTTCCTAAATTAGTATTCGACAGCATCCTATAAGCACGCTGGAGTGGAGAAAGGAAGTAGAATTTCCATTTCCTTTTCGGAAAATTCAGTATTTGACCTTTTCGTCATTCAGTTGAAGAATCGTGGCATGAAAAATGTGTCAAAGCTTTCACCCAAAGGATTTTAGCTGTAAATACATGCTTATACGGAAGGAATCATCTCTTATCATCAAGCATCCATCTATCATCTGTGTACACAGGGTGAGATTGCCTCTTCAGCCTGCTTTTTGGTGGTGCACAGATACACACCTCAAGTTTATCAGGGGTGGGGAGCTGAGCTCTAATGTTATAACTTGGATGGAGTCTTGCTGTTAGCATTCATGAAAGGAAATAGGAAAGCACGATAAAATTAGCATTCTTAGAAAAACTTCATTTAGCAGTATTATTTCCTCCGAGGTTCCTCATCCAGGGACTTGATTCGTTATTAAAAAGGAAGTAGCTACTACGTCGTACATTTATGAGAGATCCTAGTAGAATAAAATGATAAACTAGCCAGGGATGAATACAAAGTCGTTTACACCACATTCAAAATCTCCGTTGAGCTGGCTCTAATTTGAAGGGGGAGTTTCCTCCACCCACTCGCGCTGGATAAAACTGTCGAGAAGACTGACTGACTGAATGAATTAATAACCAGAGCAAAAGTTGTCTGTTATCATTTGGCTATCGTAGGAGAACCCATTATTCACGCTTAAGTCTTCCATATTTAACATGTAGAGCGTATACATATATATATATACGCCTTGATCCATCTTACTTTTTTGTTCCTCGCGTTACTTATTTACTTCGCTTCGCTTGCGTATGGGTTATTTGTGCTGTAATTTCTTAAAGAAGTCTGAAAAATGACATTTCGGTTTTGATATTTGTGTGCTTGATCGCAAGTAGCCAGTTCTTTGTTGTTGCCTTTCCATTTTGCTGAGGCTTGCTATATGTTTCGTTTCAGTGTGCTCTCCCTTGTCTCCAACTTCCGCGGGTTGAATGCAAGTGGGTCGCTGTGATATGTCGTCTATTCAGTCAATATTTGCTCATTCGATGTACATTTCTAAGAGGAAAAATGGAGAGACGGAACAATAAATTTATATTTTTATTAGCTTCCAGCAGTCCCATTTTCACCGCTTACAGGTTATAAATCACGCTTCTGTATCTAGTACTTGAGAGTTCCATTTATTTTCTCCGTCGAGCCGCTAACTTGATTTCATTTGGAAAATCTCTTTGTGTGTAAAAACATTAAAATGATATACGCATGTCAAGTGTAGGCTGGTCTGTGATGCCATTAAATTTTCGTATGTTGTCTAACTTTCGTATTGCGGAGTCGTGTCTAAAATATCACCCTAATCGATGATTCTTGCTGACAACGTCCCCGCACTCACCAACTATTACTCTATCTACGAAGGATGCAGCGAACAAGTAGACAGACAACTCGCTAGATACCAAAAAGGTTGTTTTTATCATGCGTCCTCCTTCACTTCATCTCGCTGGCGGTGAACAAGTATAAATGGAAATGTAGCCAAGCGCGTAAAACGTCAAGTTAGAAACCCCCGTGCTTCAATTGCATAATCATCAAGTGACATCATGTCAAAGAAAAAAAATAATTATTTTGTCTCATAAATTACGATTCACGCATATATAACCTGGAGTACCTGCTACATTTCTTGTACGCAAGTACCACGTTTGTTAACTACGAAGAGCATTTTAATGCTAAAGTAGTTTATGCGATCAGTATGTTTGTCTGTCTGTGTGTCTGTCTGTCTGTCTGTCTGTCTGTCTGTCCGTCCGTCTGTCTGTC
>JAHZNE010008082.1:0-63073 GCA_027744055.1 Callyntrura sp. NNG-2020
ATCGCTTCATATTTTGGATGTGGACGTTTCAGACCAAACCTAGTCGATTGGGCTAAAAAAATTGGGGGGCCACTACTTGTTCACTCCAACCTGCTAATGCTCCGCATTTTAATTTGTTCTCATTAATACTTAAATCATAACATAATTAGCTACTTGGTAGTGGCCTCGTTTTATTTTCCATATAGGATTGAAAACTGCCAAATAAAGATTAAAAAAAGATTGACGGGTTTGCCATTCACTTGTGAAGAAATAGGTAGCTTTTCCATTCTGAATAATTGGTAAAATTTGTTTAACTTTGCGGAAATCGCTCAAAAACGAGTTTTAATTGCAATTTCTTTGAACCAGATGCTTTTCCTGATATTACGTACGGCTTTTCTGTTGAATTCATGCTTCTATTACTTTGTTACCCGTACCATGCCGTTGCAATTCCAGTGTTCATGTTATAACCCCTTGTAATATGGAGGGCACTAGCCCAAGGTCCCTTGTGGTTAACTCTTCCCTCATCCCATGATCATAGCTCGACAAACTTCATGACTGGAAACATGAGGTTTCCCTGGCTGTACATGCAGTTGTTAAAAATGGGGGAAATTGCGCGACAAATAAAGCCCTTCGGCACGACCGTGTCCCGTTCCGCTCCTCACTACGACACATTCAATAGACCTTGAAATTGTTTTCTACATCATCATGTCCCTACTTGTAGTAAACGTATGATGTAACTAAAAAAATTCATAGCAGGAAAATAATTATCAGAGTCGTCGTTGGTGAAATGGGGAACATTCTTTGCAGGAAATGAATGAGAAAGGGGGTAACAAGGTTACTGGGAAGTGGAAGAAAATTAGCAGTTGTTCCTCATTTCCTACGTTTCGTACTTACTCTCGTAGCTTCAACTTTGCTACTACCGTTATTAACGGGGAAAAAATTACTGGAGTACGACGACACACCACTATCTACGTACATGTTGGTGTGTGCTTGTAAATGAATGAAGATGTACATCATTATATATGTTTATGTGCTCGTGTGTCCTCACATAAAGATCAAAGTAGCTTCGAAGGAGAGAGGCGCCAGGAATGCTAAGGTTAATTTATATGAGCTATTACAGAGATTAATCATCAAGTGCAACACTGGTTGGTTTGGTATGTGTATGGACTACCAAAAGGAAGAACGTAAACGTAACGACAAAAAAAAGTAATCCAAGTGCGGGAGGGAAGTAGGCAGAAAGTACTAAAAGCACTGTTAACATGATCGTTGTCGCTGAGAATTAGTACAGCAGTTCTGCGTTAAATAAAATGTCAATAATGGAAGGAGAAAAAAGCCTTTAACTGATTATTATTGCTACTCATGATCGTCATCATAAACGACACGCCGCACAGATAGAAATACCACCCGTAGGGCCCAACTCGTATCATGTAGTAGTCGTCCATACAGTTCGTTTGTGTGAAGGAATCGTTCGTTATATTTTTATATTTATTTCACTTGTATAATTTTTCCGTACTGTGTCCAAGCGTCCAGATTTCATACATGTTACGTACCTGGTTTGCAGACATCTGCTTTTTTAAGTAGATGCAAGTAGCTATATGGGTATAGAATAAATGTGGAGATTGCGATCAAAGGTTGGTGTTGATGCATCATGTCATTATTATTATAGCCAATAAAAAGGGAATGAAAATGATGATGACGTTAAGGATGGCAAACTTTTGAGATTTTTTTCTCTCTCTTTCTTTCTCGCTCCCTCAATGTCTTTTGCTACATCCGACCGTTGTTGTGAAGAAAAAAGGAAGGCCTTAGTCAAAACGTACAATTCACGATGCCGGGTTTTTTTCTGCTTTACTTTTTGAAGGAAGGAGCAGTAATGCTCAGCATGGCAGTTTCGGATGTAATATGATGATAAAAGGCGGAGATATTATGCATTTCATTGCAAATTCTATCGTCGTCATCTTTGTGTAAGTGTGGCGAGAACAAGTTCATGCTTACTTACTTTGTGTTTGTGCCAAAAGCAAAAGAATTGTACCGCTTTTTTGCAGACGATAAGGACATGCTAAAAAGTAAAGTGTGAGCTTTTGTACTTTTGTACTCAGTGCTTTGTACCATTCTCATATGAAACTGGGTGGAAATTCATGTCGTTTGGTGAAGCCACTTCTCTGCTTCACTCATTGAACACAACAATTGCAATAGAAACGGTGACATGAAAGCATGTAATGCACATAGGGACCGTTTTCGTTCTGACTAGATAGGTAGGTAGGTATGCCAAACGAGAGGACATTGAAAGAGAGGGAGAAACGGAGTGGGGACATCAGAGAATTTGTAGTAGTTGTAGCCTCCTATTGTAACGACGATGATGATTATGGTGATGAGACTTGGCATGCTTGAGAATCCCAAAATATTCCTATTCCTTACCCCCTCTTCTTCCAATAGGTATGTTTGCTTCGGGTCTCTGCTGTGTTACACCAGTGCTCGGTACACGGAATGCAGTAATACTAGTCGACGACGAGGAAGAGTAAAACATTTTCTTAAACTTGGAATTTCTCCAGAACTGTGCAGAGTCGCCGTATTAGTAGTCCTGGAGTAAGGCATGGACAAGGGGGAGAAAGCGAGAAAGAACCAGTGCAAAGCGATGTACACATTATACGAGAAACAAAACTAGAGGCTAACGCTCTCTTGCTGTTATGGGACTACGACCATGATGGTAGTGTTCTCTCGTCGTCAGTAGGATTCCGAAAGAGAAAATAAGTTCACTGAAAGAGCAGAAGCCAACTTTTTTCGTTTCATGAATGATAATAATAATAATACATGTATCTCTAAGTACGTAATGTTCAGTATTTCTCAATCCACTATTCTATTTACTAGCATCCATATATGGCCTTGGTTAAATGTCGACGGTGATTGTAAAGAGAACGAGAGAGGAAAAGCAGAATGACGAGAAAAACGAAAAGCGGAAGAGAAAACAGGTTGTTAAAATGGTATAGTTGTACTTTTGTATAGAATTCAACGTAGGTATAAGCCACAGAAAAAAAGCTATGTTGGTCTCTAGGTTATTGGTCCTTTTTGAATCAGGATTCATTCGATTTCCCTTTGTTTGATAAGCTGTTATTTTATACATTATTCTGTCTCTTACTCGCACTTTCTTTCTTTTTCCAAGTATCTTCTCTGTTTCGCCAACTTTCTCCTCTCTGTGATGCTCTCTTATCTCTTTTCCCTCTATCCTTCTTCCCGTTGCCGTAACCATAATTTTCTTTACGTTGAATAGAATCATGAGGAAGTACTTTGTCGTGTAAAGTTTTAGTACAGTGCAAAGGAAAAAGAAATTTTTTTAAAGAGCTACTCTGTATAACGTCATTTCTCTTTTTTCTGTTGTTATGGCTACCACCCTGTATGTCGAACCTGTCGAATGAATACTTACCAGACCGACGACGTGTAATAACAGAAAGAATTGTCCTCTTGGTTATTATCCGAATAACGTTCGTACTAGCTATCATTGCATTCATTACGGTGTTGATGACGGTGTCGTGGTTGAATGGCTTTGTCCAAAGAACTTCAAGTGAGTACACAACACTCCACGTGAGTAGTTATTTGCTGACCTGTATTTAAGGAGCCGCTGATTCTCCTTGTGTGTATATATATGTGCAGTTTGGTCACTTCAAATTAACTGCACCAGGTGAAAGGAATATTGGTAACAACAAAATTAGAAACTGCGTCAGTATAATTCCATCCATTCATGTATTCCTTTGTGACAAAGGTGGGACCCCCTGTGAGGGAAGTTAGCTGGGTGAATAACCATCTCTAAAATCCCTGCCGTTAAACGTAATGTTAGCCCACCTATTTGCTTTTTCTCTCACTGCAGGAACGATAGGCAATATCTATCGCATTGACGAGAATGTAATAAAAACAGACATAGGTATATGCATGTCAATTACAATTGCTGTTATTCCCTCTAATAGTCGTCTTACTTTCCACAAACCGGAGGGGCTCCTGAAACGGCAACTTAATAACTACCTATGCTCACACAAAATGATTTCCTTTTGCGCTATTATCCCGAAAATTGGGAAATAGTTGATGACAAGATATATTGTCTATTCATGAGACAACCGTTATCAACTGTAATTCGGAGGCCTCTTCCATTCCATTAAACATAACTCCAATCCAAACCCACATGACCTTAAGCTGGATTTTATTCGAAAATTGCTAGCCAGGTAGATTTGCTCCGTACAAAGGTTGTAATTTTTATGAGATATATTTTATCCATTACCGACACAAGGTAAAGAGTAAAGACTGCGGTTTATAATCGTCTCCGACCTTTTAGTTTTAACTAACATTCAATTTTGTATTTTCCGTATGCACGATTTCGGTAAGAAAAAATAGATAATAACAACTTAGTTCGGTCGAAAGAATTAAATTATATGGCCGAGTCAGTGTCGAAATGAACTAATAAATTACCAATGCTATCCAATTGGTGGAATGTGCGGAGACTGTAACTTTTTCTTATGCTCCAGCCAAATTTTCTCCAGCAGCAGCAGTATGTTACTTTTCACTTTACCAGATACATGGGGCAATATATTAATATATAGGTTACTATTTAATTTCTAAAAAAAAACGCTTAAATCTGTCATTTATTAAACAAAAATTAAAGTTTCTCTCTGTTCGCGAAGCTAAATTTACCGCCAAAAAATTTCCTTTTACGATGTTTTCGTGCAATGGAATGGAAATGTTTTACACATTACGAGCACAATGACAGAAACTACTAGAAACTGAACTCGCTGAATTGTGTGCCGTGTAGCTGTTCACTTTGTTTGTTCATGACATTGTGCCCTATCAGGTTGATGATGGAAGTAATGATAACATAACAGTTGTTTTTATTATTCTTTCATAGTGTTTTGCGGTGAGAGCAAATGTGTTGATTTTCCTTTGAGGCTGTGAAAGTGGTAGTCTACAGAAACTGGCAATAATGGTCTAGTTTATTAACAAATAAAGTAGGTGGGTGAGTGAGTTCCACCTGTAGCACTCGTCATCCTTCTCTTGTCTCTTGTTTTATTTCCTTTTTTTACAATTTAGAGAGTGAGAGAGACGTACATATGTATACTACAACGCTAAATAAATGCACTTACTTTCATTTGTTTTTCGAGCAAACTCAAGGTTCAAAAACAAAGTCGTATCCCACCCACATGGCCATGGCAAAGTATCGTTCCGTTGGAAATGTGACGATGGTGACGGTATTTCTCTCTCTCTCTCTCTCTCTCTCTCTCTCTCTTGCATTCACATTCGTTTCTCTTTGCGGGTTGTGGTCTTGTTGGATGTTCTTAGCGTTCGGATTATCATATCGTCAATGATTATGAAGATGAGGGACATGATTCATCTCCACTTCACTTCACGCGCTCATCATTCATGCAATCCTTGCTACACATTTACCGGACGGACGTACCTATTTCCTTGATGTTTGTGGCGGTTGACTATTCTTTAGAAAGGAAAATTTTTGCATGCAATATTCATTAGGCGAGCAGCTTGAGGAAAAGAATGACAGCATATTATTCTGTATCTAAACATCTGGCTTGTTTTGAAAATAAAAAATCGACTTCCCATACTAACAAGGCACGTATAATAGTAATACGCGGTACATATGTGCTCATCATTGCTGACATACGTAGATATCAACCGTTTCCTTGTACACGATACGTGTTTTAAATCGTGTTCACGGACAAACTCTCTCTCTCTGTCTGTCTATGTACAATGCTTTTACCAAGGTACACATTCCCTATTTTGCCTGTATGTTGCACCGATTGGGTGGACACAATTAAATATGTACATATTTTTATGCTGGTTTCCAAGTATAGTATAAACGGTGGTGGCCAGGCCACCTACGTAAGAGATCCATCTATTCCTGTGTGTCATGCATAGGAAAATCGCCACCACCAATTTTATCGGATAATAGACATGCGGTGGATATGGGCATTTGCGTTATTATAGGTTGAGTGCGCGTAGGGAAATAAAAGTGGCATAGTTGTTGTTTCACCGCCACACCACACACCACATCATCGCCATCATCACTGTCATTACTTAGGGCAAAGTTAGTAAAGTGCAAGTGCAAAAAGCGTGGCAGTCGTAGTTGTACAACTCAGTGGACGAACTGCTTACGAATTCTTTTTCTATCTGATTTTTTCCTTTTCTATATTTGCGAAGGGCCATCATATTTATCTAGTTTTACTGTTCACTCTTTCTCTCCCTCTCTGCTTACCTACTTTGTCCTTTTGTGTATCTCCTTTCCCCGTGTTTGCTGGTGATAACACGAAGACTTGCAAGTTATAAGTAACATTCATTCATGGTCATTTCCTTTTGTGCAACAACCATTCCCCAGCTTCGTACGGACTACACGGTTCTATGTACATTGTGGCTGGTGGTTACAGTTCGTAGTTAAACGGGTAGTGTGTGCAGACAGATACCAACGGACACACACGTACATACAAAGGCACTCGCATACATACCTCACATCAACTTTCTTCTCCATATTTTCTCCTACCAACCAACCACCATATCGTACAAATACGTACACATCTACACTTTTTTTATTATTTCGGTAAGAGCAGCAGGAGCCTAGCACAGTCGAGAATTTCTCCCTGTATTTCTTCCCTAAGTTTCAGCTTGGTCGCGAAAAGGCAAGAGCAGAGTAAGCAAGCGTCATGAACGTACTTGGCTGCATAGGTATGTAATGATAAGTGATAGTTTTGCAGCTGCTGCTGCCTTTCTGCTTTCTTCTCCGCTTCACTTTACTCGTGTTCCGTCTCTAACTTGTTCGTTCGCCTTCTGTCTTTTTCCTCCAGTAAAAACTTGTATTACGTGAGAGGACGTATTTTCTGCTCTCTTGTATTACTTATTTTCTATCCCTTCTTCTTGCTCTCTTTCTCTCTTTCTCTGTCCTGAAAAAATTGGAGCCTTTTCTGCCTGGCTCCTGTTCACAGCGCTTCTCATTTTTGATCAGCTCGTCGGAGCGTGCACATTAGAACCATTCTTTTCCCTGCATGTACGTACACAACGTCTGTACCTTTAACTATTTCCTACTGCAGCTACTAACTCTGTTCTTACTACATATTATCTTACCTAACTCCGGTACCTAGAAAAGCCTGTTAGTTGATACATAAAACTATATAGCTTACAAAGATAAAAGTTAAAGCAATACAATTTACAACATACTCACCACCACTATCAAGGCAGAAGCAACGTTATACGCTACTAATAAAAACTGATTTCTTCTCTTTCGATGTACTAACGTTCGATCAAATGGAACTCGCATTGAGGTATTCCTCAATTGGATTAACGTAATATAAGAAAAAGTAATTGTATCTAACAAACAACCATGTATATATTGGTAAAGTAGAATAGATTTGAAAATTTCCGACGAGAACTTGCACACGGTATATATTAGTTCTAGAACCAATTTCGTTCTATACAAAAGTTTGATATGCTTAGTGTTTCGTGCAAATGATATTTTTCTCGTATCCGATTCAATTTTATCTTAGGGATTCCTATTGGTCAGAATTTTTTGAGATATTCCTGTTTATTTCAATCTTGTAGACAAAACAGACAAAAGAATGAAAGTTAATACAGACTAAAGAGAAAATTTGTACTGAATGCTGTGTATGAGTGTACGTGGCTTCTAGGGGAAATTGGTGGGAAAATGGAATACATATAAATGCACTCAGAAGTATATTAAACGTCAGGAAGGCCATTATTATTACTTCTAGTTCTATTAGCATTACACAATTTGGAGGAGGACACTACCAAAGTTTCTCGTAGCCGTAGAAAATGGTATATACTTTTATCGACTCACTGTAGAGCAGACTGATTGACCATAACTTGGTCTTAATTATACAGGAGACTTGACATTATCTTCCCCTTTTCACTTGAATGTTTATTGTAGTCATTGTCTTTTGTCAGAGTGAAACAATTCCTTCAGCAGAAACACTGCACTACAGAAACCTGACACACTATTTAGGCACATGTGGCTATTGTTAGAAGCCGTGTGAGCTATTTATTCTTGTCAACGGAAGATTCTCTTAGACAAACAGGTTCTTATGGACAACTGTATGTGTGGAAAAAACTTTACATAATATTAGGCTCTTCTGTAGCTTATAAAGTACGGTCAAAACGTAAAGGGGAAAGCGGCTTACTTGCATAAGCTTGTATTTAGTCGGTGTCTCGGATTCCCCATTGGCTTATTCGTTAGTACCTGCCTGCTGTCTAGACAACGGGAAATGCTCACGATTTGAAAATATAGGCATTCCCTGCAGTAACCATATCAGAAAACGGGAAGTGAGAAATATGGTAATGAAATATATAAAATAGCTCTTAAATATTGACAATTGTAACGTATGGAGAAAAGTATTTGGGCCGTTTGGCTGTGCAAAAAAAGGACTGTCCTCAATGTGTCATTAATCTAAGGAATATTTGTAGAGTAATAAATTGTTAAGATTATCTGGGCCTAAAAGTACCTTACTTTCATATAATACAGATTAGTGCTAGTAGAGTGGTAAAAAATATTTACACACACAACTTATTTTACGGTCTCGCCGAATTGGCGTTATAGGAAATTTCCAACCTGACTGGCATTATGCTCATTAAAGACTGCGTTTGATAACCTGCAAAAAGTTTAGGCTACATAGAACAGACTTAAAAACGAAGGGAAAGTAAACTAAGAACTAGTTTTAAAAGTGTAGTAATTGTATGTCCGAGTTAAGAGAAATGACTTTTATAATTAAGTATCAGTACTAACCTAACAGAAAAAATAACGTAAGGTTTAAAAACTAAAAACAAAGTAAAAAGAAGTTTCACAAGAGACGTTTTCAATTTTAACGGTGAAGCTGTGATAAGTGAGTTGACTTACCAAACTTGTATGTTGAAACCAGCTTGAGTGAACGTTTGAGGCCTAATACAATGTATACTGCGTACTCCGAACTAACCCTATGATATAAACCTCGTGACGTAGGAATTTAACTACATTGCTATAGTACAACCAATATTTTTCTGGCTAACAGTACAAAAAGTGGTACCAAATAGCAAGTTCAGAATTAAAAAACAAAAATCTAACCACCCGTTAGAAATGTGCGACGGGAAAAGCAGCGCCCCCAGCTTCGACGGGCTGCGTACCCTCGCGTTGCACCATCAGTCCGCATTGTTGAATGAAGTGACACAAACAAGCACCGCCAAACAATCATCTCCTTCCAAATTATCATCCAATCATCATAACATACTGCATCAGATCAAAAGCTACCATTTCCAGCACCCACAAAACAATCATGGATCGGGGAAAAACAGTGGTAAAAAACAGGATGTCAATCATGCTAAGCAGCAACAGCAGCAGCATCGAGCGGATTTGCCCGTTGTGGCGTCATCAGTGTCACCTACGCGGAGGTCTCCCACACCTGAAGTAATCATTAGCGACAACAGTAACCATACGCCTGTGACGGCCAACGGTAAAACCAAAAATCATAAAAGTTCCGGCGAGAAGCTAAACCTGTTTTCTCGAAGCAGCTCGATTCGTAAAAATAGCAGCGAGAGTAAAAAGCAGGAAAAAGAGAAGGAGAAATTGCTTCAGCAGCAGCAGCTGGAACAGCTTCAATTGCTTCAACAGCTGGCAAATGAAGGGGAGACTGAGCAGGAGAAAGCACAGTCCTTAGCCGTTGAGGCGGTTCTTGCAGCGCTTGTAAAAAAAGAAGTAAGACGTTTGTTGTGTTATGTTGATAGGCAATTAAACACTAATATTTATTTCCCAAGTAATCTTCTTTTATTGCTCGTACTAATTAAAAATTCTGGCCGGCATAAATAGTCGCTTGGTATATTTCTCTTATCTTGAAAGTAATTTGCATAACCAAATCTATAAAATGCATGCAAAAAGAAACTCTTACACCATTTTATATTAACCACATGCAAGAAGGAAATCTTTGATAGAGATTTTCATCCGTGGTAATAGTTCCCTAACGCTGTTATGAATGGAATCGTTATCATACTATTTTCATAGATTTCACATACAGTAGTACCATTTTCTTGTAGTCATGTGTACTCAAATTATGATTACTTTGCTGCTTAATTATAATATTATCACTTTGTCTCTTCGCTTTCGTGCAAAAAAATGAAAGTGCATAAATCATTAAAACTTTCCTTTTCTATTTGTTTGCATACTCAAAGAGATTCTACAAAAAAGACGAAAATATTCTGATGGCATGAACACTATGTTGCGTAGTGTTTTGTCAGATCATGCGTTCTGAGTTTATGGATGTGTCGAATCATTGTCGATATGACGCATATTGTTCAAAGATGGATGCTTTTTTTAGGCGGAATAGGGATTTCGCGCTTGTGTTATCAGGATAAATACATGGTTCGGTTTCGGTATCGGCTCAGCAAGCGGGGTACATTTAATATTTACTAATTGTTAGGTCGGTACAGTCTTATAGCTCGACGCTGTGACAAAATAATAATGATCAATGGTGAAAACATTACATCATGATGTAAAGTCATAAATTGACGCATTCCCTAATCAAATTGTACAAATCCTTCCTCACGTTCCCAGTTGTGAGTCTGGTAGAGTCTGATGTTTTATTCCGAACGTACTTATGCAAATCATCTTAGAACAAAAAATCCCATTATTTTACTCGTATGTCTAAAAATCATGGAAATATGGGGTAGATGTATATTGGGCATTTGCATTATACGGAATGATCCCAAAATAACTACAATAGGGACTAAGGACATGCTGGAGAAAGAATAACAGGTTGGCGCACTGTGTTCCTTTCTTAAATTTTGTTGTTGTTCCTCCGAACACACGTATGTTTATATAGTCATGAGAAATGAGACACAGAAAAAGATTTAGGGCACGTGTTGTACTTTTTCATGTACACACGTCTTACAACGTCAGTCCATCCTTTTTCATTTTACTGCTTCATTTTCACACTTTTATTGGCTCGCATGCACAAAATACGCATAAAGATTCATGCGATTTTGACTACGATTATTTTCTGTACTGCTGGGACACTTTTATACTTTTTCCTTCTCCGTATGTAGTTTGCATATTTGATGTTGCATGTAATATGTCTCAACGGATGTGTTGATGTGCTCTAATGCATATTTTATGAACTAGCACCAGAAGATAAGAAAGTGTAAATATGACGTTATTACTGAATAAACAATCATTGATAGGGCTGTACCAAACCAATGTTGCTTCAAATAAGAATCTCCATGAGTTTCACTGGCATTATATCACTACAGTCAGAATGAATAATGATTTTTGTTTCTGTTACTCCAAATTATGCAAGGTATTGGGCATAAAATCCTGATTCCAGCTCGACTGGGGCATTGTGACATGACGGCAATTGTAATATATGGCACATTTTAAATCTAATTTTCCTTTCTCGCAATTTTTGCCCAACAACAAACGAGTCCCAGTTTTCACTTTTATTTATCATGTACACTCATTATCTGTACGTATTTCCAGTTATCATACAATATCTTCGTTGTATCCAACAAAAGTGCTATATAGCAAAAGCAACTATACAGAGTTAACAAAATTAAAGCTTCAATGTGTTTATGTATATAGAGCACGTAATGAAAGCATAGTGTTTCTTCGGCGAAATGATCAAATTTGCTATAATTTTATTTGCCACTTTATACAAAAGTTTAGTACAGTCATATTATAAATGATAAGTACAATGACTGGAAAACATTGTGCGTTGAACAGTAGATACGTTCCTTCATTCAGCTTCCATAAATAGAAATAATGCCTCGCAATTTACATGGCGTTTACATGGCAATTTACGCGGACGTTATAAAATTATGTTATAAAAGTAAAGGGACTAAAACTAGTCCAAGGGACACTTCCATCATTCTTTTAGAGCATTCGATTGCATTTATTAGGACTTGTGAGTTTACTGAGAAGTACTTATAGATATGGTCTATCGCGAGACGCCGTCCGTCCGTGTACGCGATAACTCTTGAAGGAAAGCGAATTTCATAATTCTTCTGGTCAATAGCTCAAGTAAGTTTTCGGGGGAGGAAATGTGGGGAATAGTGAGATAAGCAAAGCAGGAATAGGAATGTTGGAGTTGTTTCTTTGGAAAGTAATTGATATGGGCTATAGCTTATCTAAATTCAAGAAAATGGTAGAACAGAATAGAAGAATAAGAGAGGAAATGCCGAAACACAAGTCCTTTCTATTAGTTACCGCTATTATTTTATCTTATTCAAATTGTTGATTTTATATAGATAAACAATTAACAGAGTTTACTTGTAGTTTAGAACACTCATCGCATCGGTATACACACACTTTGAGTTACAGATGACAAATCTCTGTGTACTAGTAGTAGTTTTTCTTGTAGCTGCACCTGATGGCATGCATTGTTGCTGCTAATTATTGTAATTTTTATGATAAAGAGAAAGACTGCAGCATTGGCCAAGAAATCGAACGAGTAAATCAGTGTGCCCTTGCTAGGGGTTAAATAGCAGTTTCATGATGTATACAATTATACTAACACCTGCAACGTAACAGATCTAGGCACCTTTCTCCCGATCCTGATTTCTTCTAAGCTCCTTTTCTCACAAAACCTTTTCCCCAGCTCCAATTTCTCTCAGCTCTAGCTCCCCCAAAATTAATATTCCTAGAATTCTACTTCCCTACAAAACTAGTACAAATAACATTAAGCCGTAATGGCTTTTAGCCTCATCGTCTTCCAGGCCAAAAATATGACATAGGAAATATCTTAATAGAAAACAGAACAATAGACTTAAAAATTAAATCACTTTACCCCCGTGTCATAAAAATTGCAATATGACACAGTGTCAAATATTTTAAATTAAAATCGAGTTTAAAAAATTAAATCCCAATATTTTTATACAATAACGCTACTACTACGTTATATTGTAATAGTATTCTATGAACATGTAGTGAAAGAAAACTGAAGAAAAACTTTAGGAGAAAAAGGCCGGCAATGCAAAGGATAACTGAATGTACTCGAGGCATTGCGTGACCATTAATGTTGGTTGGTATGCTCAAAACCAGGCCTTATTATTAAACCATTATATAACGTTTCCCCGGTAATTGTAATGTAACTCTCGGTTATGAACTGTTGTCGTCTTCATTATTAATTGTACTGTGTCGTAGTGTCGTCTTGCATGTAGAACCCTAATAATACCGTAACGGGTAGTTTCAAGCACTGCAAGACTATTTATGAGACGTCACTCTTTTGGAACAGGTACCGTATTGTAATCGAACGCTATTTATCAACGAATCGCATTGTGCTTATTCAAGTTACACATTCTAGAAGCATTCAAAGAAATGGTGTGAACCTATAGTCATTGGTTGACAAAGAGTTATTCATCGTAACATAAGAATTATAATTACGACATAAAAGCCAGCAAAATGCGTTTTATTATTGAAGGAGCTGTTGACAAAATGAATGAGTTAAAGTTCGAGAATTGGTTTTCTAGCAGGATGACTTCTACTTGACTTGCCATTTTTATCTGACATCTCACAGCATTGGAACTTTTTGAAAGAAAAGTTTGCCATCACGAAAAAATTAAGGGGGTTCGAGCGGTAACAAGAATACTAATGAAATCATTAATTTATTCCGCAATTTTCATTTTATCTTTAGAAGGGTTTCCAAACTTTCACTCTGCTGTACTGCTTTCCTTCCAAAGCACAGAAATCATGAGTAAGATCTTGGCAATCCCGTGATCATTTACATTTAAGAATCGTGGATAGTGAATAAATTTATCGTACTTTTTTAACACTAACCAATTAGCCAATTTTTCAGCTACTATAAGAATACAGGCCCTACGATCTTGTCAAAAAATGTATGCCTGTGGCTATGTACAGATCATACGTATTGGCTTGTAATTTATGACTCAGCTGTGAAAAATTTGAAAAGCAAATGAAATGAATTTCCAACTTCGGATACAATATGCAATCATGGATACTACAATTGGCGGGGAGAC
The DNA here is from genome assembly GCA_027744055.1 of Callyntrura sp. NNG-2020. Lineage (NCBI taxonomy): Eukaryota > Metazoa > Arthropoda > Collembola > Entomobryomorpha > Paronellidae > Callyntrura > Callyntrura sp. NNG-2020. The sequence continues at coordinate 13,966 of JAHZNE010008082.1, forward strand.
TATCTTTAATTTGCAAACGTTTCGTGCAGGATCTGGAAGATTGTCACTTGCAAAAATGTAGATGTATATTTAAGAGGGTGGATGTATTGATAGGAGTATCTAGACAAAATGATAAGGCCATTTACACAAGCTTTCATATAATCATTCTAATTTGTAGTTTGATATGGCGCTAGTTTCTGTAGAGGCAGGCTTTTTGTTGAATATACATGGCTTCCACTAAACGACTGTGTGCGCAAAAAATGTACAAACTACGCAATAATAAACAGTTGACTATGAAGCAGTACGAACGTTTTTGTATTAAAACTTTCATAACGTTAAGCACAAGTACAAACAATTTAATAACTTTAATGACATCTAGATAGGCAAATTTTGTTTCTTTAGTGAGCAGGCGAATTATTATTTTTATTTATGCATAGGCAGAGAGACGAGATCAGTTTTTAATTATCGAAAACATACAAGTGTTGAGAGTAGTTTATACAAGGCAGTATGCTCGTCTGTCTGTCTGTTTTTCACGACAACTTCCGAGTCAGTTGAGCAAATTGGCATGTATGGTATCTCGCTCAAAGGAATATAAATACAATGTATTATATTGGAACTCAACGCGGTATGTCAAAGTCAAATATAATTTCGGTAGTTGCTCCTAAGTTGAATTTATGTACTACTGCGCAATATACAAAAGACTTACCTTTCATATCTAGATCATAAAATGAAAGAATCCAATAAAGACCTCAATACGTCAGTATTTCCAATTAAAGTGATTTAATTTAAAAAACCTGATTTATTGGCAACCCCAGTTTTCTATAAATGCATTCTTTTTCAAACTGAGATTCAGGAAAAATCAATTTTTCTTTCATTCTGTTATTTATTATTGAATATTATATGACAAGGTGTAAAAAATCATTCTTTCGCAAGTTACGATGAGATAAGGGGCACTTTGAAACGTCTGCCAAGGTTTTCATTATCTTGTTAGAAATTTGATATCCCATTGCGCTTTCCCAACAGTACAATGTCCTAATAAACGTACTGCAAATACGTTAATATTGACTATGCCTACAAGACAAAGAAAAACTAAATAGACATTCACGTATTGTGTGCTTTAAGGATCACTCATATATTTACCAATGAAGTTGACTTGAAACCATTTTTTCCATACAAAAAAGTTGAGTAAATCCAATCTTCAAATATTTTCTAAACCTCTGCACAACTTTAGATACCATTGTATCAGGTATGGCACACAAATGCTGGAGTATTTCTTTATTGGAAACTGATAATTTCTCTAAAAGTATTGAATTATGTAGAATATTTACCTTTCGACCTGCCGAAAGAACGAGTTTGCACGCAACCCCCAAAAAAAGACAGGCGAACACACACGGTAGGAATATGAATACAATGAGCAAATGATAATAATAATAATAATAATAATAATAATAATGTTTTATTTTTCTATTCATACTCTCATTCACAACACGACGATCGTCTGTTTTATCCTGGAGTATCTAGTTTTAATGCAGTTATGTAAGTATTTGCTGTTTGAAGCACATCTTTGGTGGAAAACAAACCAAGCACGCAGGCACACCCTGTGTATGCAAGTCCTAGGTCTATATATATCACACAAATGTTATTGGCAAAAGAGATTTATTACTGAGAACAAAAGCCAAAAAACTTTGGTGCTTCTTATTCTCTCCACACTGCCTTTTAATACTTTTCTCCCATTAATACAAAGTTGGGTAACCAAGAGAGAGAGAGAGAGAGAGAGAGAGAGGGAGGTGGTGGAAATAGTGCACAGAATACATACAAATACAAACACGCCATGTGGAGTACATCTTGCACCACTTTTATTTGATTTCTCCTAAGACTGGCTCTCCGTCGCCTCTGACTTGTTCTTCGCCTGGTACTCCTTAAGTCTCCAGCAGTGCTAGAAATGTAAAACAATGGTGGTAAGGTATAATTTCAGGAGTGTTAGTGGGGAAAAAATTAAAAAGTTTTCTTGTTCTTATTATTAAACCTGTGTATGTATGCCCAGTGAAGCGTAAAGGTCAAATGGTTGCATTAAAAGGCTTTTTATTATGCATGTATACTTCTGTAAATAGGCTTTCATACGGGGCGATATTAGATAATCTTAGTTTGAGGTATAAAGGATCCATCTATCTCGCACATTTTTTGCCACTAGTTGTGGATGGTGTGAAAGAAAATGCAGACTACTCATTTTTTATCCCACGCAGAGAAAAAAGTCATTTTCATTGGATATTTGCTTGCCATAGATATTCTCATGTCTCTCTCTCTTTCACTATACCGACCGTCGAGGAAATGTTGATAATTCCACTTTGGATGATGTTGACAAAAAACGGAAAAGAAAAGGGGAAAATTGTGCCGTACTTGTTCGACATTGAAGAAAGAGGAGAAAATGGATAGAGGAGCTCTCTTGGATACTAGAGCAAGCTTGAATTTCACTTTCTTGTCAAGTTAGTAGTGATAAGTGATAACTTTATGTACGCTCATACTTTTTTTGTCGACGCTGTTGTCATTGGATTCTCTAGACAGGCAGGGTTGAAAATCGAAAGTCCCTACGACGATACGACACTTTTCCCTTCGATGAATGTAACATCCACTTGCTATTTTATATGAAGGGGCTCGTATAGATGAACGAAAAAATTGTAAAAAGAAAGTTAACTGGATTCGGCTCCCTGCAAAAAGAGTTAAATGCAAGTTTATAGTTTATTTTTCGCTCGCTCTTTTATTCTAACTACGTATTTGAGCCGCCATCATGAACCTAACTTTATTGTAGATACTATGCACACATCATGATTCACTTACGTAATACCCTTAGCATTTTCTCCTTTCTCCCTGCTTACTTTCAAAGCAAGTCACCAGACTAGGAATAATCACATTAATAGCCCATTTGCATTTTACGTTTCATTAAAGAGAATCTATATAGCCGGAATGTAGTAGTAACCTATAGAGAACACATCGCAGATTTTGATTACAATATGTAGCATATGGGTTGAGCCAGTTATCAAGCAAGCAAGCATATGATGCACAAACAAGAGCTAGGCTTTTCACTCGGATAGATAGTGAAATCTGTATTTTGCGAGGTAGTGGTAGTAGAGAGGGGCATTAGCAAACTGTATTAAATGTTGAGCACTACTACATACATGCTGGGGATAAAATGGAAGAACAACATGTCCAATTGCTGGTGGTGGAACATTATTTGATTTTACTCATACATAAATACTGAATAAACTTTCCCTGCACGATTCGCATGTACGTCGAGTGTTCATAAGACTGCTCTAATGTACACGAGATTTTGTAGTTCCCCTTGCAGCTCACTCCTTGTAAATCTGCCCTTTGTGCCTCGGTACAAATCATACATGATTATTGTTATTATTGCCGTTGTTCGTTGTTGCATTTGCAAAGAAAAGTAATTCCGGTTATGACACCGACGAGATAGGATATGTGAAAGGGCAGTAACGTCGTGCATGTGGATGCTGCGGTTGCTTTCTATGTCATATTACTGTTGTGGTGTAGGTTACAATTACTAAAAACTTGTGCGGGACTGTGTATGTCGTACGTATTTACTTTTTAATTTGTTTATGAAGGAAAGGTAACTACGGCGAAAACTTTATCACCAAATGCTGCTGGTGTGTAAATCAAAATTTACGATTAAACTTGCAACGCCAGAGGGAACGGGCAAAAGGGAACGAACATGATGTGAATTTATTTTTCTCTTTCCATTTCTGGCGTTAATTGAAAGGGGTTCGGCAAAATAATTTGATCAGTACTGGCTAAGAGGGCGATGATGATGATGATGTTGATATGATGACAAAATATGAGATGTAGAACTTACGACATGATATTCTAGGCATAAACGTGCTTGCACCTGTTCACTTTAGCATGTTGGAAATAAGCATAAAATGAGTTCCTTCCTGTAGCGGTTTTACGCAATTGAAAGGGTTGTCGTAATGTATGTTGCAAGTAATATGAGTGGGTAGATAGTAGATACTTGATACTGGATACTTGAAAAAGACTCAATGCCATTGCCTCCACTCTACCATTACTCTACCCGCTGAGCTGACTGTCCACGTGTACACTACATGGTAATTTGTCCATTCATAATGGTTTTCGGTAGATTGGAATACCCAATTTTCCTTTAATTATAGCACGTGTTGACAATTTACATTTATGGATGATGATATGTTTCTTTGATGATATCAAGTCACTGAAGCAACACTGTAGGTTGGGTAACGCTGCTGCTTTTTGGCGTACAAGGGGTAGAACGATGCAAGGTTCTTCGTACATACCAACCAACCAACTCATGAAGAGGTGGTCTTGTTTGATGAGAAGTGCGATCAATTGAAGTCGTTAATATTTCAGGGTACTCAGAAACGTCTTTTCTGAAAAGCTATCCTGAAGCTCAAGTTTTTCGCTGCGTATGTTGTCTTGTTATTGACATTTCTATCTTTTCACATTAATGAGACCAAAAGAGGTGCACATGAAACTGTGTGTGTTGAAAAGATACATTCAATTCTCTCAAGTACCGTCCTTCGTTTCAAGAATTTTATACATTTATTATTATTATTATTATTATTTTCTATGAAGTTATGATGTGATTACTGTGTATAAGGGTAGTGGAGTTTGGTGAAGTGGTTGTACTTATGTTGCTTTCATTTCGGGGAAAACAAAAATATGTGATTGAGTCTGGCTCTTTTTGTCTTTGTAGGATGCAAGCCCAAGAGGACATGTCATTGCGAAGATTGTGGAGATCGAGAAGGCTTATGTTGACTCTTTGCGTATTATGGTCAAGGTAATAGTAATGCATAGCAACAAAAATGATATGTTAGCAAACACAAACGACGAACGGTGTGTAACCTTGATGGAATTGGACTTGACAACAGACTGTCTTGCAACACAAACGTGCTCGTATCCCATCTGCAAAATAAACTATCTATTTGAAAAAATACAATTAACTACTACCGATGATTTTTGTACTAACACTGATAAATCCATCAAATAGGTAGTAAATATTGATTGCACAATCAATCTGAAACTGGCAACCTGAAAAATTGCCCGTCTCACCGTAATAGTAAATTTTTATTCATTGTATGTTAACAACCCGTAACATATGGAACATGGGAGATGCGACCGTGCCTTGATTGGAATTGTAACGTAATCATCAATCCCCCGATGTAAATGATATGCTTCGAGAAATTTCCCAGTATTCATTTTGTGAAACAATATATTTTCGATTAAGTTGAGTTTAATGATCTTATTAATTTTTTTAAATTGTTTTATGTTTTGGTATATGGAGCCCAACTATTAGGTTGAATTCGTCTCATATTCATATACACTAAAATACATTAACATATTTTGCAGTCATGCATACAGTTTTATTCGTTTCCGCGAATTTTTCGGTTCTAAGAACACATCCATACATGGAAGTAGTAATATGTTCACGGCTTACAGTAACCGTGCACCGTTCTTCTAGACGCACGTGAAAATGATTTTTGACGGTTTTTTGCATGCACCATCAGGCAAGTTGATGCAAGCCTTATTCAAAATACTATGAAGCAAACAATATTCAGGGGGAATAGTTCCCACTTTTTTTCTATACTCAAATGGGGAGCACAACAGAATATGAATGCTGGAATGAAAATATGCACCACTTTTGCCATGGAATTTCCCCAAACTCGTCGCCGATCTCTTATTTTCCCTTATATCATCTCTAATTCTCTATACACTATCCTGTAATAGCTACCGCTACAATGTATAAAAACAGCTAGAGCAAGGAACGGCTCCAGGAAAATCAGTTTAGATATTGACGATTTTAGATAATCCCACACTCTGCTACTGGATACCATTTTAATGAATACGCGTAATAACCGGCTATAATGAATGATTTAATCGAGTAGCGTCAAGGTTCGATACGATGTTGCTGAAATGCCAGTCAGTGGATACAGAACAGAAAAGGATTCATTTTAGTTTACTTAATGACTTTATCAAATTGACTAAACTGAACGCATGCCTCCATATCGGCAAACGAGTAGAATGCGGGGAAAGCATTGCTCACGCTAAATGCGTCAAGCACACTACAGAACGTGATCTTGCACAAAACGGATCAAATATTGAAAAAAATGGAATAAAACAAGGATAACGTAAGCAATGGTGAAAGCATTGCTGAGAGTCTAGACTTCTCAAGGGGAAAACTCGAATACCGGGCGCAATTAATTACTCGCTTCCAAATTCGAGTATGCCACACTCAATGTGAAGCGTTCTAAGCAGTAGTACAAGTATATCCCAGAACGCCATAAGCAAAGAATGGTTTAAAAAAAGGTCCGCTAAAAAATTCAAACCTCTTTTATTTATTCTACTAACAATAGGACTGCTTTCCCTTTCATAGTCGTCCCACTGGTGGACATCAAACAATCACAGAAAAATGCAGACGATGTATTAGATTACTTTGTGAATCTTTAGAGTTCATTGTCATACGCTATAGCTTTCTCTACCTTGAAAACATTTGCATATTATGTAGCTAAGAGAAATAAATAATAAGTCAACAAACATGTTGCCAGTGTTGGGAAGAAATTTTACACGTTTTTCTCTATCTACTACTCAACAAAAAGGTTTGTCTTCGTAGAAATAAACATTATAATATCGTAATTTGGTTTTTGTTACTTTGACTGATATATTTAGTGTTGTATGATATTTAATGCTCTATCATCTTGTGGTAAAGAGCTGTCGGAAACTCGTGGAAAAATAAGGACTTTCTACAATACATTACTTTAGCTAGAAATACCATTTACTCATACAACAATGCTAAAGGAAAAAACCGACAGTTTCTCAAATGACGTTAGGCACTTTAGCCAGATTTACAATTGTGTTTTCCCTATTTTGTTACTCGTTTGTGTAATATAATACGTCTCTTCGAGCGTAGGTGATGTGTACTTTGTGATAGATGTATACAAGATCCTGCTAACTTGTTTTTGTTGCTCACAGAAATACATGGAACCCTTGAAGGCATCGGATATCGTTGACAATGGTTTGGTTGACGAAATATTCTTTCAAGTAATTTTTTTACAAGTTATTAACCATATTTTTAATTGTAAAGATGTTTTCACTTCTCTGATTGAAGTTCTTTTTTTTAAAAATAAGGAAATTAACTCGTTTTATTATAGTGAACTTGTATAATTGGAGAAAATAATATAGTTAAACAATTATCGTTTATGTGTTTATTTTACTATAGATTCCTGCAATATTACGTCACCATGATCAACTACTTGAGGAACTGCAAAAAACGGTAACTGATGATCAGCAATGTCTGGGCAATTTGTTTCTTGATACGGTAAGTAACAAGCCTTTCCTTGTTTCGCCCTTTTAGACAAATGGTTTTAAAAGTTTGTGCTATCGTATTATTAAGTCAACAGTGGGATTTCGTAATAAAAGCACATATGCCTCATACATGCTCGAAATGTTGCCAAATCACGCGATAGAAAGAAAAGAGGCCTGGTAAATAGTCGTACTACTGTACCGTAATAATCAGTTTTTTCCTCCTTTTTCTACTTTAGTTTGAAAAGAGTTCTTTACTGGACTGTTACAAACGTTTTGTTAACAATTGGAGGAATGCGAGAGGTTCGCTAAAAATGGCCATAGCTTCCAAACCACAGCTGGCAAGGTTTTTGGAAGCTCAGGCGCGACAACATAAAGGAAAACTTACCGTGGATGACTTGCTGATTATGCCGATCCAAAGAATTCCCCGATATGAACTAATCTTAAAGGTGAAGTTACTATGATTGTACTTTTGATCTTGCTACATTCAAAATGGTATAATGTATAAGTAATAGTATATCTACCTACGTATAATGTATATATAACTCGAGTATAGATGTACCCAACATATGTATTCATATTATATATTTTATCCTTTAAAAAGAAAACTCGTTCGGAGTATCCATGCATGATCCATTTTCAGACGAAACTTTGATGATATCATAATGTTATTCTTGGGGTCGAAATGAAATTTTAGGTGTGAAGCATTTTTTTCGCGAAGAATGATGATGGCATTGTACATCCTGTGAAAGATGACTATGATTAAACATTTCATAGTGTCAGTGCTAAGTGTTATCCTCTGATTAGATATTATATAAGTAGACTAGAGGAAGAGCTTTCGTTTTCACCGATCATTTGGCAAAGTTGAAGGCGATAAAAAACATTTTGAATAATTTAAAACCCGGCTTGCTAAATATATGGTGTTGTTTCTTCTTTTTTGTACTTGCCGTCTCCCTACCAGGATCTTTTGAAACACACCGAGAGCACTCATGAGGACCACTCCCTGCTAATGTTGGCATTAGACAAAATAAAAAAGGTTGCTGTTCACATTGACTGTGCGTCCGTTGAGCTGAATGGAACTCGAGAGATTGAGATAGACGGCTGGGCTGCCGGTCTGGGTCATTTGGTGCGATACGATATTGTCACGCTTTGCTCCAGCTCCAACGTGAAAAAGGAAAGAGCGTTGTTTCTCTTTGCTGACTCACTCGTCGTCGCGTCAGTCAAGAGGAAAAGTACAATGAAGAAACCACCGTAAGTCTAACAACAAACAATATTGTGTGTGTTACAGGGAAAAAACAACACTAAAAGACTGAGACGTCATACATACATGAGAGATGCATGATAAAAATGAACATCATCGCCATAACACTACCATCAAAAAGCAGTGATAGACGAAAAAAACGAGACTTTTTCCAACTTGGAACATACTCACCCTCTAATAATTATTGTTCGCTCGCTATATGCTGAGTGTAGTACAAAGTCATAATTGTATTTGTTTCAAACGTTACGTGTGGTTCCATAGATGAACACTTCAGTCAGAGTTTTCTGATAAACTTTCTCACAAAAGCAAATAGAAAAAAACAGGCACAGATGCACAATAGTAACAAAGACAATGTATATATGATAATGCCAATGAAACACATTTCTCTTGCTCATTGCTACCGTCTATTTCTTCGCTTTTGTGCAGTATGTATGTTAATTAATGGATGGTGGATAAAAATAAAAATTATTATTTTTTGTATTCGTTTAGTCCAGGGACGCTGGTAAATAATCTTGAGGGTTGCAAATTTAAGCTTTTGATGAAACTTCAGTTGACGGAGGTGCACATCATCAGCGAGGAACATGAAGGTTACGTTGCAGGAACTGCGGTTACGGGAAAATCTGCTTCAGGCTCTGGCACCTCGTCTCACCATACGGCGGAAGATTTGGACGATTTGAAGACTATTCACAAAATGATGGATTTGGCCACCCTACTCAGATGTCCTCATGTGGGACTGGATGAAGTTCTTCGAGAACTTGCCTCAGGACTGAAGCACCATTGTGATAACAATGCGGATGTGCTTGATATTGAAATAAAGGCTGGCGATAACAGGTTGGTCATAAAATTTGAGTTACGACGGCTCGTAAAAATCTGTTAGGCGGCGCAAGAAGGAGTATATATCGTTTTACGTATTTCGTAGCGGCATGTTATGGCGTACTTTTCTCTTTCATCTCTCACATTACCTCCTTTTCCACTTAGTTTATCCAGGAAGAGAGTAATTTTGCAAGGATAAATGATGGCGACGATGCTAATGCATGTGCCGAGAATCGTTTATGAAATGCTATAATATATTGTGTACCTTTCCGTACGAGCAGCTATTATTACGTATATACTTTTTACATTGCCGGTTCCACATATTTCTTACATTACTCTAGCCTAGTGTACAAGTGTGCGTTATTACTTGTGCGCTAGCTCGTAATATACAAAAGTTCAAATACTCATACTTTGATTCTCTGAACTGCTTTTAATCTCTCGTTTGTGACTGATGATGGCCATGGTGATTGCGACGGCGGTGACCTGACTTTGTCAACCTTGACTATGTGATCTGTATGAATCTTGCTCGATATATACGTAAACACATGCGCATACCGATAATCCATTTGACGGCAAATTGGCAGCGACACACCGGAGGCGTTTAAAATCCTCTTCGGGACTGCAGACAAGAAGAACGTTTGGGTAGAAACATTTCAAGAAACGATTGGAAAGTTCAGTAAGTAGTAGTATCCTTTAGTGTTTACATTGGCCAAGAACAAAATATTTCTGTGAGTATGCGGGTTGTGTGCGTAGTAGTAGAGATGAAGACACACTGATGATTTTTACTAACGGATAAACTGTAATATTAATTTTAATTGACTTCTTCCCCGCTTCTTGCTTTGTTTGCACTCGGCTTATTTTTGGGTGTGGGAAAATACCTTAATATATATACGTTCACATAAAAATCGATTATATTGGAATGCAAATTTGACTCAAATAAAAATGCTGAAGGTTGCCTTTTTTCGACTGTCATAACGAATAAATAGATTAAGCTAAATACTTAAATTATATGGTAAGTAGTCTATATCGGAGAATATAACGAGTAAAAGAATTTGAAAAAAAAGTTGGCTGCAAAGCAATATTCATTAAGCTTGATATTCTGCTTCCCAAATACACAACACTGTTTTCAGGCTACTAACTGCATATTTTTAAATTTGATTCAAATCTATGAAATTACTAGTAACGAAACACGATTTTTCGACTGCATATTTATGTTATAACTGAAATCTTCGTTAACTTTATAATAAGATTTCAGCTATAACGAAAATAAATCATAAAATCAGTCATTTTACTTATAATATTGTAGAACTACAAAGAAAATCCACCTTAATAACCATAAAATTAATGTTGAAATAATGTAACTAGATGTTAGTACGTTTGTATGATATGAAAATTTAACTAGTTCATAGATCGTGTAATTATTTCATGTGTTGTCAAATGCTATCACATAACGGCTTGCCGTACTAACAAATTAAAACTATAATAAGTTTAGTTATAAGTTAGCTTAAAAATTTGTTAATGGGATATACGATGTCACGGTGTCTCTATATATTTTTATCATTGTTTTGCAATTCCAAATGTAATTTTTATAACAGTATTACCGCCTTGTCATGTACTCACCAGTTGTTGTTACTCTCTGTTACAGTACGGTACGGATTTGGAAAATTGCCACAAGTCCAGTTTATACAGGCTCTTCCCATCCGGAAAACTCGTGCTGGTCTTCAGCTGTCTTGTGCGGCTCCAGTGACACTTTACAACAAAGCTAGCAAAACCTTGGAAATGACTGATTTAACTTGCATCATAGCCGTTCCACCCCCATCTTATCCACACTTAGGAGCAGCAGCGTACCACGAATCGTTTTCTGGCACTCACGATTCTGGTCATTCTCAGTCTCACCATCCCATTTTCCACTCATTGGGATACGAAAGTGAAGACGATCATCATCGGCACAAATCAGGTTTTTAACGATTTGCTCAAAGTTTGAAAAATGATTGTACCAAAGCATGGAAGAAATCGAATATAATGATGACATTTAAACGCTTCTGAACCTTTGTTAGGTCAAAAGGCTCTGTCCGAACATTGGAGTGTTTGGTTGGGTACAGAAGATGGTAGTCTGCATGTGTATGACTGTTCTGACAGCATTCGCGTGAAGAAAAATCGCCACAAAGTACAGCACAAGTCGCCGATGAACTGCATGGTGTAAGTAACAACAGTTTAACATCTTTATATACCATTACCATGTTTACCGTTTCTCAAATTTAATACTGCTTGGCACCTTTGAATATCTTAGAAACCAGTTGCATCCTAATTTTTAAACTATACTATGGCATACTTTTGCAGATTTTTTGACAGACGAGTTTTCGTTGCTCTTGGCAATGGAGATGTTGCAGTCTACAATCGCAATCCCAGTTAATTCAACTCTATTTAACAATAAACACGTAATGATTTATAATGAACAAACATGTTGACTAAAATTCTTCATTTTTATTCGTTTTTAAGATGGCAAAGGTTGGCTCGTCAATGACGCGAGTTGGGTCACAATCGGAACTGCCATGAATCCAGTAACAAAAATGATTTGTGTCAAATCTTTTATTTGGTGTGCTTGCGGTTCACAAATAAAAATATACAGCGAAAACGGCGGGATGCTAGAGTTAGCCCAAACAATACAAATTGTTATTGAGGGTAACCAGATGCCACGGGGAGTATCTGCCATGGTGGCAGCAGATCAGCAAGTTTGGATAGCCGTACAGTCAACCAGCATAATAAAATGCTATAGCTCGACAACGTACGAATGCATCACTGAAATTAACGTAGGACCGGATGTTGTAAAAATTCTGGCAGGTATTTGCTCTCTGAATATTTCATCCATCATCGTCTCCAGGCAAAATTACATTTTCAAAATGTGTAACTTTAATTATTTGTCCAGGTTGTGACGATATTATTAAGCAGCACAAAAGCGCTACACTTCGTGTCACAGCACTCTTGGTGGCACCAGATAAGTCACTTTGGATTGGTACTAGCGCAGGGGTTCTTCTAACCATCAACTCTTCTGGTCAAAACTCAAAAATCTCTCCGCTCTGCCATGGTCATACTGGTCAAGTTAGATTTTTGACTTGCTGTATTACGCGGGACAGTTGGACGGTTATTAGTGGTGGGGATGGCTACGAAGAGTTTCGATCTGCTCCTACTTGTGTTGGTAACAGTAGTGGCTCCTCATCATTTTCCAGTATGGTAACTGGATTGATGGGTGAAAGTGCTGGTGATTTGTCGGGTCGAGAAGACTCAACGAATCACCTGCTCATTTGGAAGATTCCTAAACTCATGTAAAACAGTAAAGGAATAAATCTTAACGGATTGCATGTCATCGTTCTATTACACTTTACATTGTACTATGTAAAACTTTACGATTACGTAATTGTATCGAAATAAATTTAATAAATATTATGATTGCAAAATTGCAACCTAGATTTAAAGGTACCTGGGACAAATCGCCAAGGAAAATTTAAGGCATACTACTTATTATTATCCTTATAATATATATAAATTATAAATATACCCATATATATACATCTATGATTTTAAAAAATGATGCGCGTAATTAGGTATTCCTACTACGATAATACGATGTTGTAGTTTGGCGTGAGTGAATAACTATGATCGCCGTTTAATCATATTATGTTTGATAATTACCGTATCGTAAATATGCTCCCGTCGTAATTTATGTCATGTACGGACTTAATACAGCCACGTAATTGAATGTCGTCGTTTTAGTCAAATAAATAGTTTCACTGTCGTAATTAATTGTAATGTGTTTATGTCCATTTGTTTCCAAACTACATAACTTTCATCAACAGACATTTTGCATTCTACATCATAAAACATCAAAACTAATATGAAAAGCGCCGACTTGATTGGGATTGGTTTGTAATTTCATAAAATATTTTATGGCTTCAAAGGACGGTTGCCTTGTTACCATCAATAGTTTGCTTTGCCGATGAATTTTCATGGCGTGCCATAACGTACTTTCACATCCTGTTGCGTTTATATTTGTGTACCATAATCATTCATAAGAGGGGGATATCTTCTGTAGTCTTGAATTTTTGACATCATAGTGTGTTGCACCAGCTAGTAACCAACTATACATCTACACAATTTTCATGAATATTTTTTTGCTTTGTTTCCCAGTTTCCCAGTCATTCAAATTATAAGAAGGTATAATGCATCGAAACAAAAAAGCTGCGCGACCTTCTAACTTTATTCACTGTAAGAAATTGTTGGTTGGTCAATATTCGGGTCTTCTGCTCTTGTTTTTTCAAAGAAAAACTGAACGATTTGAGTGTTTCACTACCATCCATATATATATGTTTTAATCCACGTCATCACGTATCAGGATAAAGTAGGTCTGTCACTATCTCCCAGTTTTTGTTTAAAGTTGGATTTGGTATTTAATTTCTTCCAAAGCTATTTGCATTGCGTGTGGTAATCGTATCTGCAGTGAACCACCATTTTTTACTTCAAATGTATTTGTTTTTAATAAAATGTGATGCAACAAAAATTTCAATGATCTAATGCTTTCATTAATAGTGCATTGATTTTTAAAATGATCTTAATCTTAAAGCTCTTAATTGATAATTTCCGGTTATGTGCCTGCTTTCGCGTACAATAGGAACACTGAAGTGAAAATCACAGCTTAGTATAGTGAAACTTTTGGTATTCATTTGCTGAATTTCAATTTTAGTTGCTAAGTTGCTATTCATTCTTATCTCCTAGTGAAAGTTTTTCTTATACTAATAAACATGTGCTCATGCCATATAAACAAATCATGTGGACAGTTTTACACGTTTACATTTTAGAAGCCAATGAAAGAAGTGTTGTGAGGAACTTACAAAATATACAAAATGTTCAATGATTTGTACTTTGCAATAGTAAATGTCAAATGAGAAAAAGTTGTTAGGTGAACACTACGTGGCCTTTGATGACCCTTGGATGTCGCATGAGTTAACAATCCTTATAAAAAATTCGTGAATCGTTGTAGTTGTGTTGTTTTTGAGATACCTATGCCCCAAAGTTCTATTTTTTAACCGTTGTCTGAAAATTGGTTCTTATGTTACCCCCTGACAATTGACTTGAGGCCCCTCCGTCTTAACTTTAAGTGGGGTCAATACGTTCTGCCGTTCTTAGTAATCGTGCAGCGTAGCATAGTGTCAGTAGCCTCATTCCATGTAAATAATAAATTGTAAAGAAGAATTTTCTCGGGTGATATTATTCATTGCGTCTCCTTGCAAAAATGCAAATGTGTAGTGATAGTGGTACTACTAAAATTATATAAAACATTTCAAGTGGACAACTTTCCTCATATCCGCTGTAGGAAAGGTCCTGAATGCACGTAATGCTAAATTTATATAGCTTTGTTCGTTATTAGTCCACAGAGATTAGGAAGATTGTAAAAGAGGCCTTTTCACTAAAAATTGTACAACCTATTGCAATGCAATATAAAAACTTATGAATGGGTTATACAAAATGTGACCTTCCATTTAAATCTCGAGTGGGACCGGTGACCATACATTGCTACTGTTTTAAATCATATTTTTAATTTAATTACCCGATATCATAGTAATATATTTCAGTATGTGCTATGTATGTAGTATGGATGTAGTTTCATTATTGTTGATGCGCAGAATAGTTGAGGGTTAGAGGAGGTCATGAGCTATATGGAAGGCTGTAGTAGGTTGTATGTATACTTATCTGTAAGTGCGAGTGAGTCACAACAGCATCGTATACTTTTGTAGCCAGCCACATGTACTATAAATGCTATACCGAGCAGCCAAGACGAGTCACACTGAATTATAAGGGCGAGTGCAAAACCGCCCCGTGAATGATGAAAACCTTGGCAATAGGATTTAAATAGAGAAAACAACTTTAAATACAAAAACAAAAATGGAATCTCTTATTTAAAAAACTCAGTCGTAGTTTTAAACATTTTTACACGTTTATGTGCAAGAATCTACACGCATCAATGGACTTAAAACTTTTAAAATTTTCAAACTAATACGACTTTACAATATTTTGTAACTTTAGCGGGTCGAAAGGTCCGCTGCTTGTATAAATATTGTCTTCTACTTGTAACCCGTGTGTAAAGACATCTATCAGTCAAAAGCAGTTTGGTTAGTTTTGATATGCTTTGAAGCCACATTCTGGAAGTGTTGGAGCATTTGTTACGTTTTTACACTGTCAGATTCTCCAATTTTGTGAATACATTTAATATTTAATTTATTCTTGAAGAAATTGTCTATTATTCAATAAAACCCCATAATGTGGGTGACACTGACACTAATTGCATAGAAATCATGGCAGAAGCTGGAAATCAAATTACCATCCATAAATATAGGTTTCAGATTTTTATTAGAAGTCATTAACTTTAGTTTTCATTAAATGCCCACAATTCAATTCTCTGTTCTGCAATGAATTTAAATAAAGGAAAATGCAAAGTAGGATTTTATTTTCGTATGCACTGTGCTTATATTAAAAATACACCCATGCGGAAGTATTATTTAAAATGTACCAGTTGTTGTGTAGGTTACAGTTGAATAAGGTTAATTATGTGGTATTAGGGAGTTTTGGGACACCCGTCATCCGCCATATTTTCTAAATATCTTCCGGTCTAGACTCTGACATTAAAAGCTACTACATTTCCGTGTGCACCCCCGATTGCTTAATTATTAAGCAACGAAGTCACTTATTCATTTCACGATTTCTGACCGTCCATCCGTCTGTTATAGCACGATAATAATTTGTGAGTCATCATAAACGAACAGGAATTTTGTAAATCTGTTTTCTCCCATCGTTAGCTATGGATAGTCTCACTTTCATTTTCTACGATGATCTCATGAGATTAACCGTCAGGGATAACTGTAATTTATTCAAATTGGCCCAAATATTGGGTCTAAGGATAGACATTAGTTAGATAAGAAATTTTCAAAATTTAGCACAGCCTGATTGATCCAAAGTTTAAATTCATCGTTAAAAATTATGACGAAGGTCTACATTTGAATCGTATAAAATAGTGCAAGAAAACATCAAGAAAGCATTTGTATAGTCATGTTTTCTATCTTGCTTCGTCACTTCATTTTGTGCTAGCTTATTGCATTTATTTATTACATTATTGTGCATTCTTCAATGCAGAAAAAACTGCGTCAAAGTCATCTCAACGTTACTCTGTTTTCAACTGTGTTCATTACCTACTGCTTTCAGGAAAAGTGTCTTTGTAGTGGTCACGCTTTTAAGACGTTAATTGTGAAAGAATTTCCCGTGTCATGAAAGATACCGTACCCCTCTTATTCTTGTTTTTCTGTAACTCCATTCTCTGTATTCTGTTTTCCCGCCTTGACAGCCCGTCGTACTGTCGAGATCTCTGCCAAGGCTACGTTCTGTCTTGACGCATTCTTTTAGCGTTGATTGCAAAAGATCTGATTAACCGACATTGAATTAAATGTAAAAATATTTTTATAATGTGATCATCGCCAAAATGTCATTTACAGTAAAAATCCCTATAAACTTTACCTAACTATAAATACGTCTCATGGCTTCAGGCTCGTCTAGCCAGCCACCACCTATATTAACATGATACATTGTGGAAAATGTAAAGTGCAGAATGAATAGTTGACACTTAACATTCTGAAGGTACATTTTCTGCTTTCACTAGACTTCCCAAGGTATCCAGAACAATCCGTATCATACCTTCCAGGTTGGATGCTATTATGGGTACGAATATTAAGACTGCCTCTTCTGTATGAATCTCTAAGGTTGTTTTAGTGAGCTATCATCAAAGTTAAAACTGAGGGACAATATATTAAAAAACTATGAAATCATAACATAATTAGCGTGAATATTTAATAAACGTGACTATGCTTATCATAATTTCAAAATTTACGTTTAATCGTGAACTGTCCTTTCATTAAACGTCTAATCTCGTAAAAAAAACATTTAAACAAGTATACTTAAGGAATTCGCTGAAATGCTTTTTACAATAACATGGAAATATAAAAACAGTCTTATAGAAAGTACTTTCATGTCGCTTTTCGTTTGTACAACTTTGAACTTGGGTCGACATTTGTGAAAACATTTTGATACTAACCTGACGCCCCCTCTGACAACTGCACGAATGAATGACTGTTGGAAACGGGTTTTCTGCCTCTTGCCATTTTATTTGGAAATGCTGTATAGCGTACAGTGTACAGGAATCTCTCTAGATTTTACCCGTAGTAATACACTACGTTTGCAACTGCTCACCACACACTACGCCATTGGATTATCTGCTCATAATTGAAAAGTAAAAAATAAACAAAAGTTTACAATCTGGTAGACACACGGTGTTTCAGCTAATGAGCCGACTAACCTGATAACTCGTTTTCTCTACTCCCATCTTTTGTTTAAATGTAAAGATCCCGTTATTTTGCTTCTTTAAATGCTGCATGTCCAAGGAAAATTTTATTGCACATTCATTATTTCCAACGGTTGGTCATGAAAAATTTCAAGGGAAATGCATTCATTACCCAAGCGTTTCCACTTGAGTAATCACTCTAAGAATGATAAGATCATGATAAGAGACGCGTAGCATCTCTCGTGGAGGTATTTATACATTTTATACTATGTGACAAAAAATCTGAGAAAATGCTCTCAATTAAAGCAACAAATGTTCATCTCTGTGCAGATGTACGTATGTCCTTTCTCACAACAGACACATATGTCATGATTAACTTCACATGACCATAGCATGTCGTTTTTTCTTGTATTGTAGTTTTCCGGTAGATCTACACGTACTACACACAAACACCATTTTTACGCTTTTATCAGACAAGAGAAATAAAAAATAGCTATAAAAAACTTGCTCTATCCAACATGACAAAATTGTAAGATTATAAAAGATAGGGATTTTCCTCCAAATTGGCTCAGTGCTTGGTAGTTGCATGCTCAGCTAAGAGCATGATACCCCCTTTAGTGCTCTAATTGTGTAGTTAGCTTTTGTGATCTTGATTTTCTGTTACCCCCACCTTATCATCATCTCTGTCATCATCGTAAAACTTATTGAATTTCTCTCATTCCTCATCCTCATTTACTTAGACAGTTTTTAAACGAAAATCAACGTAACGGCATATCTGCTTTCCTCAACCAACGACGCATTTATTTCCGTTTCGTTTCCCAAGTCGAAACTTGTATTCCTCACGTTTGTGTGTCTCTATGTGTGTGTGTTTTTTATAAATGTGTAAATATGTGTCTGTGCTCACGCGATAGTAATCGCAACGACAAAAATATTATTTAACCGCTCTGCATCACTTCATTTTCTTCGTATTTTCTTCACTCTCCTTCCCATTTGACACTTGATACTTGATCCTTGCTTTGTGAATGCAGAGACACAATATCAACTTTTTTGTGACGCTAATAGTAAGTAATACTGCATAGTTGATGGCTGACAACGAAAAAATACATATATTTTTTATTCTTCACAGCGTAGGAAACTGTCTCGTCGAAAAACGTAGAATGTGCAGTTTTCTTCGTAAACGTAATTAATCATGTTCCGAAAAGAAAAAAAAAGATAAAAAAATAAAAGCATCTCGAAACTTTATGTTATGTGTTCTGTGTCAATTTTGTGCTTCTTTTATAGCGAACTAACTATCCACTTTTCTCTGTTTTCAATGTTTTAAGAAAGAAACAGTGAAAGAGAGCTGCTCGTGGTTGCACATTTATCTTAGTCACGTGTAGGTCAGGTAGCGTTTTATACTTACATGATTCCCGACGACAAGTCAGTACAAAGTTGAGAAATGGTCCATGGAGCACCCTCTTGGACCTCGTTCTCTATAACAGGAAAACCGGAGAAAAAAATTGAAAACAAAAAATGTATTACATACATACACGTTTAACAAAAACAACGAGTTTTGTTTCTTGTACCTTGTGAAGGTGATTTTTGTGAAATATTGAACGTACTCTACGTGTACGCAACGAAATAAGTCATATTGTTGTGACCCCTAAAACGACATTTTTACCAATTTATCTTGACCAGTTTCCATTTTCTCTTATTACCTTGCTTCGTTGAGACTACATACTTACATACGAAACAATGGTTCCCAAGGACATCGGAAAGGTAAATACAGAGCATATACCTACGATAAACAAGAGAAAAAATTGACACTGCTTCGCCAGACGTTAAAAATTACTTGTACATTTAGAATCTGTCAGATTACATGTACTGACATGCCATTCATATACCTACGTACACAGCTTTCTGGGGACGAAACAGTCGTTCACATCTATTCTCTCGTAAAACTGGTATTGCTTGATTGAAAGACCAAGAGAACATAAGCACAACTAAATAAGCATTTTCGTAAACTACTCACAGGACTATAGGTGCTATGAAAGCCTTAGGCCGCAGAGGATAAATACCTCACCGCCAGTTCGCCGGAGGCAGGGTCCGGTCACCCGACAACCTTCGGCCTCTGAAGAAATGCGGCTAGCATGCATGAAAGGGGACTTGATAGCGGTGCAAAATCTAATAGAAAGTAATGCTATTACATTTACTTATATTTCTTTTCACTGACTTTCGCAGTACCAAAATATAGATTTACATTGTACTCCATTTTAAAACATTTAATCAATTCGTAAACAAAAGGTGGACGTGTAAGCGTAAACTGCTTAATGGACGATGGTTGGAGTCCACTAATGGTAGCAGCTAGTGCTGCTAGACCAGCTGTGCTGGAATATCTTCTTTTAAAAAATGCGGATCCTAACTTGGTCAGAAAAGGTAAGCCTGTATGTCCTGCCATTAACTGAACAGTTTCATACACACGAAATCCCAAATTGCATATAAATGATTTGTTGCCAATAATTATGAGAATATTCACGAGTTGATGGTATTATGTCGACGTTGAGATATTACGACTTGTGAAAGCATCCATCTTCAGACATGTGTATAGTAACTTCACTTTCTTCCTCGTAAACAGACAAATTCACCCCTTTAATGGCTGCAAGTGGGTCCTCTCAACAACGTACCGGCGACAACCGACTATGCATAACGCTGTTGTTAATGGCAGGTTCCTATATAAACGTCAAAGATAACAATGGAGTGACGGCATTAGGAGTTGCCGTCAAGGAGAATAAGTATGAAGTTGCCAAATGTTTAATTGAAGCCGGAGCCAATTTTGAATCATTGGATAGGAACGGAAGAACGGTAAGAAGAATTTTTAAGAAGAATTCCTCAGAGTTAGACCAAGGAACTGGAATGCTCATCAAAAATATTCTCGCATACCGTATGTTCTGTTGATCTTAAAATTTAAATTGTTTTTTTTGTCTTCTGCATTGCATTGAAGTGCCTATTCTACGCTGCCGAGAGGGGGCATGGGAAAGTGGGAAGGCTATTACTAGAAAGCGGTGCAAGCGTTGATGTAGTAGACAGGAGTGGATGGATGGTTGGAGAAACAGCAACGGAGAAGGGACATTACCGGGTACGTCTTAAGACAAAATCCCATTTCGTCTTCAGCATCTTCATCAATTTATTTAGAATCATCGAACATGAGCTGAATTTTCGTTTGGCATAACATTCTCTTTTTATGATCATTCCTACTAGTTTGGTGAACTACTTTTCCGAGTTCGAGAGTCATCTTGGAGGCCAGGAAAATCACCTTCCTTAATGACTGCTTTTAATGACGTCCCTGAACCCTTAGCAACCGAGCCGGATCCTGACACGTACGTAGAAATCGGTTTTGTTTGTCTAGATAAATCTTTTTGCAGAGCATTTAAGAAATTTATTTTCGCACTCAAGCTTCATCAACAGTTGACTAAAAATGCAAGCTGCTGCATGTGTGACACACTTGCGAGCAATGTTTTTATAGTGTTCGTGTAATGGCAGTTTACCAAGAAAGATGATTTTTGGCAATGTATTTCTTTTTTTGTCGTGCACCTCATAACGGAAAATGCAACAACTCAACAGTGGCGAGGGAATTGTCAACATTCTCACGAACATTCAAACACAGGTGAAGTGTTTGTCAAACTTGATCAACTCCGTGAGAATTAGAATGGTTCAAGACGTCGAAACGAAGCAGTACGAAATAGAGACGGGCAAAATAGATGAGCTGGCAGTGTTTGCAAAATCAATGGGAAAAAGTTGTGCCATTCTCACCAATCAAGTTAATTCTCTTAATATACTTTTGGTAAGCCTCATTTTACACAAGATGTTTTTATTAACTCTCATATTGCAAAATATATCTAGCCTGGAATTCTTCGCTTCCCCATGAAAATATGCACTTATATTAAAGAACGACTTCGAAAAAATGTGTATCACATTTTGGAATTCAGGCAATATCACAATAGATCTGCTCCAATTTCAACTATGAAGTTGGCATTTGTGTATTTTTGACAAATGGTTGCAACGTGGTAATGTTTCATGAAAGAATTCAAATGCTTATTTCATTTTCGTTATACTTGAAGGATGGAGACACGAGAATGACGACGACTACAGATTATTCTGGTGTAAAAGAATCAACAATCATCGCCAAAACGGCAAGCGGGAACAAGAGCAAGAAGAATAATACACCAGTACCACCACGGCGGACACGTCCGACAAAGAATGCCCCACCATCATCATCTACATCATCACCACCATCCTCTCCATCACCGTCAATAACACCTCCACCACCACCGGCAAAACTGGGTGACGTGTATAGCAACTATTACAGCTACTACAAGAAACAACAACAGAACAGTAGTGGCGGGTGGAACATTCTAATGGCAGGTGCTGCGGTTAGTGTCATGCTTTTGTGTTGCGTTGCACCTCACCTCAGAACTAGAATGCCAACAATGGGACTTTTTCGGATATAACCGTAACCTACTTGTACTCCTTCAAATGTTGAAGTTAGATTACCAGATGTATAGGTACGTTTATCCTGTAAGATGAATGGAAAGTGGAGGATATCATCCTCTTGAAGCATGTCCTGTGGTGGAGACATTAAAGAAAGTCCCTTGTAAATATGTTCTTGTGTACTAATAAAGTAAGTTAACTATACTTTACTAACAAAATCTACCAAGTGCACACATATGCTACACTACATGTACGTTTGTACCTAGTAATTAAGCTCTAACACAACAATCTATTCTGCTGCTGCTGCTGTTGCATCTACTGTATACATCAGGAAATTACAATTATGCCTCTATATATAAACCCTGTTCGAAAAGTTAAAGGTGATTACTTTTTTATCCCAATTCTCGTCGTGTACTAAAATCGATTTCGTGGAATACTGTACACAAAACGTACTTCCCGCTGACGGAGTATTATGAGCTTTGGGAAATTTGTCTATCGTGCATGGAAGACATAGTAAAAAGTAATTACCAATGGCTTTTCAAACAGGGTTAACATTTATTTATTTACTTATTTATTTATCTACTTATGTACTTATAAAGTTATTTATTTATTTACTTATTCATAAAATATCATGTTGTTAGACTGTAACAAATATTTAAATATACATGTACATACTGTATGTCGCTTATGCCTTGTAAATATTTGTTTTAATTGCGCTGCTACGCGTCGAGAGTCGAATAAAATATTAAGTGTTGATAATTACGTGCAATGCTAGTACGTCTGTTTGTTTGCATAAGTTGGATTATAACGTGAGCATAAACCACTTATTGTTCTGTTTGGCATGCTGAAAGTGACTAGTGTGTACTGGGTACACGCAGACAAAATTCTATTCATGGAATGAACACAATAAGTTTGTTCACAAAAGCCCAACAAGCAAGAAGAATGAATGATAAATGAGTGCTGCTTGAAAAATTGGGCATTTAAATTGACTTCCTAATTAGAGTCTGGCTCTGAACGAAAGCTGGTTTTCGGTATTATTGTAGCCTCTTGTGGGAAATTACGTATTGAACGTTTCGCAACTTCGTATTTTAGATTCCAATGTATCTGACAATATGTGATTTTTTCGACCCCGAAAGCTTGACCAAGGTGGTGTTAGTATCTTCGTTTAGAAATACACATTAAGCATTAATGACTGTCGAACTATCACTAAGTAAGTGAATATGGGTACAGTGCCTTTAAAATAAATATGCATATATTCTTGCATATATGGAAATTCTTTCAAAAAGTAAAAAACCCAATAGCTCCCAACTACTCATAGTATTTGTAATCCATACGTTATTCCACATACATGTAATTCATACGTTAAACTTGATGTCCGAAAATCCCAAATCGGTAGAATCGCTCCCGAATTGCGTAAGAATTTCCACATATGTAAATATGTAGACAGGCTTTGACGTACGTAAATGTGTTAAACTATGTGAAAGAACATATACCATGTAAATATGTGACAGATGCCTTTCCTATCTACTTCTGTGAATTTTTATAACTTGATTAGATTAGACATGGAAAGCTGAGAGGAACAAATTAAATGAGCCAACTTACTAACTTAGAGCGATCTAAACATAATGACACAATCCAATAGAAATTGTGTTCCTGGCCGCCTCTAATTACGATAGTAAATGTAACTTAAAGGAAAAAAGCGCAAAAGTCAACCTCAGCCTTAACCTCACATCTTCCTGTGGATCATAGATATTAAATAAAACGATAGCTTGAGTCAGTATATTGATAAAAGTTCTTGTATAGTCAAACAGTTTTTACCATTTTAATATTCCACTTGTACTACACATATAATACTGAATGCATTGACTTTTTAGTTGACAAAAATAACTACAATTAGTTTTAATACACAAGCAGTCATACAAACAACCTAAAACATTTGCTTCCAACGAAGCAAAAAATTATATTATACATCACTAACATCGGAAGTGGATTACCGCGACATCCTTCAAGTAATACGACATCACAATATTCACAATGATAACTGTTCGTTGATACAAGGCAAGGTATGTGAAAATATTTACTATTTTGATTGACAGAAAATAGTATTTCTCTCATATTTGGGTTGAAATAAAGTTTAGGTTACAGTAATATTGTGGCTGACGTTTAAAGTAGAGCAGACAATTTCGTCAGGAGGTCCTTGATTTGGAACCTGTAATACACGTCAACGAGCCTATCTACTCTACTCTACTATAAAAAAAAACAGAGATACGATTTAAATCCCTTTATGAAAATCCATCGCGAGTTGTTGACAAGTTGTTGTTCCCGAGTCCTAACTAATTTCAACCATCTAACGGAATTCAATCGATCCCGAAATGGAATTTGACAGCGTAGTTAGAAGGCGTGATGGGGATACGATCAAGCTGCTGCGAAGATTTTCATCTATTAAGTTGGATTTTGAGAGAGAACGGCGGAAAACAGTTACTAAATACCAACAACAAGGTTTGCAGGTTAATGTGTCTACCCCAAATTTGTTTCTAGATAAGAAGGAAATTCGCAGACAATTACGCGCATCTGTGGAAAGATATAGTGTAAGTTATGATCATAAATTGTTTTTCTTGCTATGACTTAATTACTGACATTTATCATATCATTTGTAATATATCATATATTCTCGGCTCATGTTATCCAATGTGTGATAAGGTGATACGTGTTCAATGTCTAGCCCATGTGCTAGACGTTTTCTTAAATACTACAAGGTCAGACAGGGTAATTGTCTCGTTCAAATTCAAAGAATTTCTATAATAAATACTCTTATATACACATTTTTTCACATTTTCAAAGAATGCAATTAGATTTCTCCTTTCCAACATTCCAAAATACTTTCAATGATATACAAACTGAGCACTAAATTTAATACAGTTTATTGTTACAAATAAATTAACTTTAGAACGAGTAAATATTTGGGGACAAACAATAAACAATGCAATCTCACGATTGGTGCTAAAATGGCAGCAGGGAACGTTGATTTGTAGTAACGCCACGCTGTAATTATGATATATGTATATTTACATTTATCTTTCTATGTTTCAGTTACCTGAACTGTATGTAAAAATGATTTGTGCCCTTTTTCCCCAAATGAAATCTCGAGAAATGCCGGATTCCAACGCTTTGATTCAACATTTAAAACGCGTTTTTAGGCTAACCGACCAAGAGCACAGTAGACTGATGGACATAGCAAGAATGACAAAGGTGCGTACATTTTTAAAGATTCAATACGTAAAATACAACAGGGTGACCCAAATTCCAGTGCAGAAGAAAGCACAGTTGACTATTGTATAAATAAAAAGCTTACAGTTTAAAAAAAAATATTTGTGTTCTGTTATTAAGCTCCCTCAACGAATAATAAATTTGGAAATTGTTGAAGCGAGGAATATTCCTGCAAAGGACCCGAATGGTCTCTCCGATCCCTTCTGCGTCGTGTTTGTGAACAGTCGGGATGTCGCACAACGAACTAAAGTAGTGCCGACGACATTGAATCCTGTTTGGAAACAGTATTTCACTTTGTGAGTCACAGAAATAAATTCAGTAAACAAGATATGCTACGCATTCTTGTCCGGTAACCAAGCTTATGATTCGATATGCTAATTTCAGCAAAGTTAACGATCTGGCTAGAGACATCCTCCACGTCGAAGTAATGTAAGTAATATGCTGATTTTGAGTAAGAGTACAAACATTGACATTATTATAATCGTTATTCTCTGTTACAACGTCATATGGTGTCAAGGGACCACAACGAGCAGGATGAACCATTACGAGAACGGATTCGTCGATTCAAAGAAATAAAATCCCCGGGCACATTGGGAATTTTGTTAAAAGAAATTGCCAATGCTCGTTCAGTACAAGAGCTAATTGGTTCACTGAAAATACCGGTTTCAGTACGTGACTTATTCTTGACTTACTTTATTCATAACATGTGAATGGGGAATTGAGATAAAGCATTATGGACTTGTTCCATCAAATTCAAACAGGAAATATCATCCGAAACTATAGAGAAGTGGTTCAAGTTGAAGAATAATGAGGACCGAGGGGAAATTTATTTGCGTATGGCCTTAGGATATAACAAGAGCAAAGAAGCTGCGACGGAAGAATTCCTGCAAATTGTTCATTTCCTCTTGGTGTATGAGTTAGACAAAGACACCTCCCTGGGAACACCTTTTTACTGGGACGAGAACTACGAAATGTGGTCTAAGTACATTCTGAGACAGTTTAAATGGCAAGGAGGACTAAAGCCTAAGGACATTGTACTTGCCAAGTGGAGAGCGTACACTGTGGTTAATTCCATTTTCCCTTTGAATGCAAACATGATGTGTCTTCTGATGGATGCGGTGTTGGAACGAGCATTGAATTTCGAGTATGATGCCCGGGAGGTAAATGACTTTCTTTGATAAAACATTCTACAGACGCGAACGTTAAAAATTGAACACAAAGTTTGAACTATGAGGTGGTGCACAGACATATTATGCGATACTTTGAATTACTGTACTAAAAAGGTGACCAGATTTTGGGACTGCACTGTAGGCCTAATTGACTCCATTATGACGTTTATCACGGACCTGCATGATGTCTTACCTTGCCCTGTTACTGTCTTGCATACATATCATATGCTGAAGTAGGGAAACGCCAAAGTATTTTTTTGAGGTTATCCTGCTGCTGGGCCGTGACGTTCTAAGCTTATTATTTAATTTGTTTCACAGAACAATTGAGCTACTAAATCAGTTTATTGTTCAACCATCGAGCTGCGATCGAGGGAAAGTTCCTTTTACAAAACCGGCCGTCCTTCAGCGTGTTACTAACGCAGTTCGCAACGGAGCTAATAAATTGTAAGCATAGTTCCTGTTTCAAAACTGCGTGTTTGTCGTTGTAGAAAAGGTGAATAATCCGTCTGCTAACGTTTACTTGTAGCTACCTCAAAGTATTCTCTGATTCCACGAGTGATCAGATAGCAGCTGACCAGGACCCTTTGCAACTTGCCGTGGAAAGATTAATGAAAATGGGTCAAATTCTTCACGAAGACATCCGCCTTGGTGTGTCAACAGTTAATACTGACTTTAAAGGGTTAGCAAACTGCAAATGAACGCAAAAGTTAAATGCACGTCTCTTAGAAATATGTTAACTTTGATGCTTCTTATGTTAAATTGTAGAATTCTTAATATCGACTACTTGAATATTACTTACCAGGTCTACGATGAGCAAGTATGGGCACATTCTATGATATTATATCAGAAAGAAAGAAGATGGGAATATTAAGCTGATGGAATACTCATTTGTTTGTTGCTTTACAGTACGGGAAAATGGTAAAGTTCATCGTTGAGGAGTACAATGGTCACTTATTTGACTCTAATGATAATGAGGCTGATGGCGAAGACACTTTAGATGAAAATTCCCCGTTTGTAAAAATTGGACTGGCCGTGCTAAAATTGTTTCTTGCAGTGAAAACTCTAGCAGAGTAAATCATTGTAAAGCTAATTAGGATGCTCAAAACTAATTTGACTTAATCAGGCTAATCTTGTAATATGATATATTTTCCAACTTTGTCATTAGCCTTGCTCCTCCAAACTATGTGGATGAAAATACATCAGAGTTTTCATTGAAGGGAGGATTTCACGACTGGTTCTTTCACAGCGTGGCTACATGGATTGACATTCTTAGACGACGAGTAATTAAATTGGTTAAAACTTCCGTAAGCATTTCGGAATCAAGTCAATCCCTATCTCCCACGACGGATACATTATTAAGTAAAATTGATAAGCAGAGCGTCAAGGACGTTCCTATAAGTCCATCTGCGGTCGACACAGCACAGTTGTTTTTAGAGGTTACACATCTTTACTAACTTTACTTAAACTCTCTAATACACGGCACGATTGTGAAGGCAACCTATTTTAACAAAACAGATTAACAAGTTTTGGACATCGTTGGGTTGGCAGAATCCGAGACAGTCGTACGTTATCGTAAGGAAAATACTTGAGGTAAAATATTGATATTTTGGTTATATCTGTAGACAAACAAGATTTAGAAAGGAAACCAGTATTTATAACCTTATTTATCTCTACATAGGAATTATTTAGCTCGTTGGTTTACTATGCAACGGAAATACTTACTACACTAACGTCACATCAGCCGCCTATCGAAACTTGTCATGATGAAAACGCCATATTTGGCTATTTGCGAAAGGTAAAAGGAAATTAAATTTGATGAATGAGTTTTCCTCGAATATAAGCTTCAATTTAAACACATTTGTTAAACAGGGGAGCGTAGGAATCAATAATGTCAACTACGTGAAGGAGCACGTTGAAGTTCTTGGGCAACAATTGAACATTTCAGAAATAATCATTAAAATCGAAGGTGGCCTCAGTGACATAGAAGAATATGAGGAAAGTGTCGGTACAATCAGATCTGATATGCAAAGCGAAATTCGGAACATTGTGGACAAAATTATTAGAAGTTGTGTTCATGTCGTACGTCTGGAAATCATTTTATGTCTAAAGCCTAACACATTATCGTAATATTATATAGTACATTTATTATAATAAATTTGACACACTGATGAGTATGCATAATGGTATTTAGACCACCCCAAGAATCCGACAGTTGTTGATGGATATGTCGAAAGAGGAAGGGAAATATTCCAGCACAAAACCCTCTCGACCAATTAAAAAAATACTCGATTTTGTTGACAATTGTTTGCTTACTATGAAAGAAAATTTAGAAAATCAAAACTTCCGTCAGTTTCTAAATAACTTTTGGCAAACTACTGTTGATGGAGTAAATGAACGTGTTAAACTTGGTCAGGAGGTATAGTCAAAATTATGCCAAAATAATTTATATTAATTGTTAGTATTACACTGTGAATGTTTTACAATAACCCTGACATTATTTTTTCAGACCGGTTGGACTTCAGATCAGTTTCAGAGATTCCGCGATTTAATGATCCAACTACACTCATTGTTTTGGCCGAGGGATTCTCGAGAGCTTAATCTGGAAACCCACATAGAGAACTCGTCCATATTTGACAATTATGATGACCTGAAAGAAAAACTTTCATTTATGGGAGCCCCCTTGGAGGAATTAAAAATGCAATATTATGAACAGCGATACCAGAGGCAAAAGTCAACTTCATCGTCTACGAATGAACACGGTATTATCACCATTCGAGCCGGTTTTGTGGAAACAGAGTCAAGTCTAGTGGTAGAAATTCTTAATGCAAGGAAACTGAAAAGCTACGATTCGAACAGTACGTTTAACTTAAGAACTCAATTTTAAATTGAACGAAAATTGCAAAAAAATGACTTATGGTTGAATACATTTCGCTACTCCTTTTCATCCTATTAACTTCAACAGATTTAAGTGACCCCTACGCAACGGCGACATTTGTACCTAAAGAATACTTCCATTTAGCGCCGGTGTTTACTACAAAGTGCCACAAGGAGACGCTGTACCCGCTTTTTGAAGAAACGTTTGCATTGTAAAAGTCAATTTAATTACTTTAGTAACTAGGCATATTTCTAATGCTAAATTTGCACCTGTCCTTATGTGGTTTATGTTTTATATGAATTAATTTGGCAGTACTGTAACCACCGAGGATAGAAACAAGGGCTATCTAATGGTGACTCTATATGATTCCAATTTCATCAGTAGAGATCAATTAATGGGGGAGGTGTTTTTATCTTTGGCGGACGTCATTACGTTGTCTAATCCCAGTGACGTTGATAGCCTTCCTCAGCTTCATTTATGTTTATGCAAGCCTGACAAAAAAGACCTGGAATTTTTGCATCGGTTCGAGGAGCGCGTGTGGGATAAAGAGGCCGCCAAATTTGCCAAGATGGAGAAAGATAGAATGCAATAGCAAGGGCACCACATACCACAAGACTATCCAAGTACCGCCTTGACGTTAGCACAATACTGTTTATTTTACCGAATTTGACGCGTTTAACATGGGATTATAAGTTATAGTATTTCCACTACAGGAACCAAAAAGGCTTTTGTATTTACATAAGACACTTAAAAATTATGCTCAATTGGTTCCATCAATATTAAAGCTCGTACATATTACCAATTATCCATTGGTTTTTATTTATTTTATTTCCAAACGACACAATGTTATCATCACTTGTTACAGATTTATCAACCTGATGAAACATGAACACCAAATTCCAACCAATGATGTCTGCTGTACATCCGGTGGTTACGTTGCTAGCATTTAACGTTATTTAGCATATTAACTTTAAATTACAATTGCAGCATATCTGCTAACACTTCTCTCTGTACCATTCTAATTTTAAAGGTTCATTTTCACTGTCTTTCATTAGCACTTACATTTCACACATTCATTCTTTAGCAGCATTTCTCTTTCATGGCGTCGTATGGCATCTAGTTTTTAGCTTATTCCAGAAACGTTACCAAAGCTAACATCTACCGAATAACTTGAAGTGTAGTGCCAAGAAACAACAAACATCCATAAACTTCTCCGATAGGGAGCAGCTGGAGCTATTTTCAAACGTAATGCCAAGTAATGCGAACTGCGAAGTATACTTTTGAATTTACAGAAAGACTTGGCAAGTTGCATGTAAGCTTTGTTAGGAAGACATGGTACAAATTTCTAAATTGTAGAACAAGACATTATCAGGTATAAGTGTACCAGCTAAGTTAACAGCTAACCAAGAAAGTATACTATTATTATATTTGGGAATCCCAAGTCATCTAGTTTACCCCATTTTAAATGTATAACATAAAAAATATTAAACTTTACAGTATTACTTTTCAATATTGATATCAGTAACTCCAGTAACAACGGTAACAAGCAAATAACATACTTTACATTTAATGTTAACATTTGGCACAGATGTCATGTAATTTCGGATTGCTAGATTTGAATACTATGATTGTTATGGTTATAAGTTTAACAAATGTCCCCAGATAGTATCTATTTTACATTAGAAAAAGTCTTGACTTATAAGGATTTATTAACTGTAGTTAGTTATAATTACAAATCATAATTATTGGAAACGCCGCATTTTTTAGTTAGCGCCAAACTACTCCACTAGGGCTAGCCTCTGGTTAAAAAAATAGAAATGAAATTTGAACTGGAAAATGTACATTGTACTGTATATCTCATTATTTAAATTGATGATTCATATATTTTATACTGACATTAAGTTTAAATTTCCATGTAAATGATGGTAAAAATACACAAAAATAATGAGATAAACAACGTTATGTACGCTTTCCAGTTTAAATTTCATTTAAAATTTTTTAAAGTCTCCCCAGCCAGGTTGTTTGGCGCTAACTGTTTGTAGAATAGTTTCATCTGTCAGATACAACAAAAACGAATTTATTTTCTTGTGGCACTTTTCAGGTAGCTATTTATCTCCGTAATAGTTGTAGTGAACGATATAATTTTACAATTTATTGACACATTAAGGCACACTCACAATTCTGCGGGAGAAATTTACTTTTTGTTTTGCAACACTTCTCTCCTCTTTTGCTTCAACATTCTTCCTAACGTTCCTTTGTTGGCGTCGTCCGTATCATCCGACTCGTCTCCGTCGTCGATGTGAGAGGAAAAGTCAAAGTGCCTTTCCACAATGTCATCATCCGAGTCGTCATTATACCGAGGGGTAGGAGAGTGATACTTTGGCTTCATGTCACTCGAAGGGGGCTTCGGCTTGCTGCTGCCACCCCCGCTCCCACCAGGAATAACTTTCTTCGCTGCAGGAATTTTTACTGGAGAGGGTGATTTAGAGCTTGAATCAGAATCCGACCTGCTACTACTTCTATCCTCGGCTGACATAGCGTTAAAAGCGCTAGAAGAGGATGCTCCATTTGGCCCCTCAGCTTTGGCACGGGCTTTAGCCAAAATTGCACGTAGCTCTGAAGTTCTTGCCGTTTTATACTTAAAAGGATTAATTAAAGAGAGATATAAAATGACAGTTTTTCGTTTACACGTGTTATTAAAAGGTTGTGTATTGTACGGTTTATGACAGTCAGTTGGCCCTCTGGACTACCCACTCGTATAACCACTACATACATCTCTACACGTTTGTAGTCATAATAATTGAATAAGTCGTAATAGGATTTTGCCGCTCTACATCATTTTCTTTTCTTGGAAATACGAATTAGAGTTCCACTTGCAGCTTACTAGATACTTTTGGTGTAGTAACGTTGATAGAAATTTGGAAATTGAATTGCAATTATTTCAGTTCATCTGTGTCTATTTAATACTCGTACACCCATTTTACATCAATCATTAACTTATGCTAGTTCGGTTATAAATCTGAATGCGGTGTTGTATTTAAACTGATTTCAATAAGCATCAAAAAAATTTCCAAAGTTGATGTTCATTCCTTTCTTCGTATTTATAAATGTGTCGTAAATTTACACCGACATCAGTGCTTAGAGCAGTCATGAATTGATGTAAACGTATTAAATTGGTGAATCAAATGGAGGCTTATAAACTAGAACTAATTACTGAACTGAAGTAATTGCCGTGATAACTGGGTAAACTTGATTCAGTTAAAGTTAACGAGCCAGTACACGTTATCATCAAATTGTGATAAACTGTAAGAACTGTCGCCTGTGTCGCTTAAAAATGTAGTGTGAGTTAGGCAAATATGGCGATGGCATACAGCACATGATAGGATGTTTTCAATAATTTTAATGTCGACGTATCGGAGTGGGCATGTTTTCCAGTTTACCATTTCTCTGTCACGCCTGAACGAACAAGTCATTTAAAATTGAATGAAGGCCAGAGGCGTTATATAAATAAGCCAATTTCTTACCCCTGACGTGTTTCTCGATATCGTAATTTGCGAATATAATCGCCCACCCTCCTCCCTTCCGCAGTATTCCTCCAATTGCGATCTGTTCAATTTAAATAACTCCCCTCCATTCATACCTGCCAATTGCTTTTGGATTCTACCGGAAAATCCTTTGACTCTCAACCACTCCTGAACCTCGGTTGGGGTCGAATCCTCTTTGATGTAGACCTCGGGGTATCGCGGGATCTCAATGCGACGCTTCTCACGGAAAATTGTAAGCACGTTCTTCAACTCTTGTTGCACCATCTCGTCCTCTTCGGCTGTTTTTATTATAGGCATACGACAAAAATTAATGGGTTATTTGATTCGACTATTTTATTAAATAACACCCTCACTTTTTGTAGGAATGAAAGTCTCACAGTGTCATCTCCGTACTCTTCTCCAAAAAAAACTCCCCTTTTCCCATTGCGACAGGGAAAGCTTACCTAATAGCGAATTATTAACACTCGAAGTCTCACCCGAAATAAACCATATTTACACTCTCTTGCTGTAACTTAAGTAAAACGACGCTAAAGGGCTTGACGAAAGTCGAAAATAATTTGATCAACTTCAAGAAGATGAAGAAATGGAAAAACATGTACGACGCAACAAGAAAAGTAATTTTTCATAAGCCGAATCATTTTGACGTTACATTGATGGACTTACTGTTGACAACCAAGAAATATGACTACAGCTGAAATAATGATTTCCGGGTTAAAATTTCAGGAGTTCAGCACCAGTGCCTTGCAATATGAGAAAACAGACTAATTCCATAGTATTTTTTTTCTTTTTTCTTTCGGTAAATATGTTATTCACAAAAAAATCTACGAAAAACATCAGGGACACACCATTAACACTACGTTTAAGCATTGGTTAACGAGTTAATGCTATAACTGCTTTAGTGTTTTCTCCACGTGGCTAATATTGGAGTAAAATAGTTCCACCCTTTAAACTAAACTTCAGTCTGCCGCTCAAGAGCGGATCTACGTTGTTTTGCTGGTTAGATCATTTGTTTGGCGTTTGCTTACCATTGTGTATGCTAATGTGGCCCGTTCATCACGCACTTGTATAGTGGTCCGTCAAATCAAGTTTACTTTCTTTTGTTCTAGACCGGTGAAAAATGACCTTTTAATTTATCTTCCCAGATTCCAAACATGTTTCCATTTATTTCACTCAAGATGCTGAGTAAAGAATGGAAATTTTTATTGCAGTTGCGGCTGCTTCAGAAAGTTAATTTGTTAGCCTAAGTTATTTTACATATTCTCTGGAATCCTTATAACAATGGTGGTGCCAAGTGCCCTCCAGTTAGCTATATTCCTGTTAGTATAGCTAATATTGGCATATGGCGCATTTTTTTCAACGGACTAGAACGATATTGCATTTCGGCGACGTCCTTCTTTCATTTTGTGTTTCAAGCTTATAAATGCATATTAAAATTCTGGTGGTTAATTTAATAAGGCAAGGTTTAGCAGGAAATTTTTAATTAATTATTACGATACTAGATGTTTGTCTTGTTTCGTTGTTTAGGTATCTGAACTGTCACCCGAGTATCAATTCCCGGAAACCCTAGTGGAGTACATCTAGTGGTGTAGGGGTATTTTGTCTAATATTAACACACTATTTTTTGTGGGAAACACAATTTCCGCGGAAGCCCAACTTTTACCAGGGCATTCTTTCGATGAATTTTTCTCGAAAGGTCAATATTTGGAAGAGTATTATCTCTCGAATGTGCCAATGTTCGAAGGTATGAGTTTTAGGTAAGGATATATTTTGGAACGCCAATTCATTTTCATTACGTTGAAGAGCGAAACTTATTAGCTTAGCTTTTTCACATTCCAATAATAAAACGAACATTTCTTGGAGCTAAAAACAATAATTAATTGTTATTTTTGACCTGCTATAATTTTTATTATATATGGATATGATGAAGACCTTTCGGTTGTCAGTTTATATTTTATGCAGCTGAATTACCATTTTGACATTTTAAGTACTCCGTGTGAAATTAGCTTAGAAAAAATGCTCTTTCAGTAAATAAATAAAACTTTGAAAGATCAGTTTTAAAAAGTCATTCTTGTTAAAGACCTTCAGGGGAAGTCCGTAGACCCTTTCTCAGTTAATTACCGCTTTGTTATAGGAGAAGAAACATTTTGCCTGCAGTTTGTAAAATAATTTTTAGAAGAACAATGAAAATAATTAGCAGAATTCTTTGTATCTATTCATGTATGAAATAAACATCCCTTCTATTTCAAGGAAATTAAACTTCAGTGTTGTACAGGTGAATCTTTCACGCATCATTACATTTAATTCCAAGACAAACAGACAAAGAGAAAGAAACGGCAAGAAAAAGAGGCAGGAACCGAGTGAAAGCTTGAAAGCTTGCACTTTCTCTTTAGAATTTGCTAATATTTTGCCGGAATTTAAATTTGGATTTTTCTCTACCTAAATGTTTGTAAGGAAATGAAACCATTTGTACACAAATACTAAAAAAGGCACACCGTGGGTTTTTTATTTAACTGAACGCCAGGTCAAGAATACATGGCTTTCATTTTCACTCCCGTTTCACCCTGGCGCTTGGTTGCGTTTGTTTAGTCGTCATTGATACTAATGACTTGTACGCACACTACAAAACAACAACAGAAACAAACACAAAAAGTCAAACAAAGAAGAATCAAACACAATAGAAAAAAAACTAACGGGACAGAGGCAGAGAGGAGGAGAGACAGGGAGAAAAGTAAAGTGTATCATTTAGCTTTACAAGTGTATGGGAAACCTAGAGATAAAAAATGAAATGGAGAGCCATACTTAGCTTCAATGACAGTCTCTCTGTTTGTGAAATACCATCTGTGAATACAAATTACTGAAAAGACAAGGGAGGAAAAAAGAAAAAATGAGGAAAAACGAGCGCGTCCTCGCCTTAAACATAAATACTTACCTAACTAAAGATACAAATACGACATGTGTAGAAGATGTAGTCAGCCTCGGCATACAAAAAAGCGTTTCCATGAAACACTCTCCTTCTCTCTTTTTTACTCCTTCCCTTTATTCCGTTTTAATAATATATTTTTTTCAGCAGTGCCTTCGTTTGTCCTCTGCTTGTAGTGCTATTCTCAACTTTCTTTCCTTCTTCATATCTCTGGCACTGCCTAACATTTTAAAAAGCTTCTGACCTAACACTTAGGAAAGTACACATACTGAGGGAGATAGATAGGTAGAAGAAATAAGGCGAAGAAAAGAAAGCATAGTGGGTACACTTTTCCAAAAAGGGGCAGAAAATGAAGAAAGGGAAATTTATATATTGTAGTTGTACCGGGCAATTTTTAAGCAGCCAAAATGTTACTGTGTCCTTTGTTGTTGCTGGTTACTGTTGTTGTTGTAGCCCGGATAATGTTATGTTGTATTTTGCTACATTTTTGCGTGTCTCTTTTTTTCTATTTCCAAGGATTTTCACAATGGCATTGTTGTCATGCATTTTTATATTTTTGCTGGTTGACATGAGTCGGACGAGAAAAAGAAGAGAGAAAGGACAATGCTACCCGTCTTAGCTTTTTTTTAGTCGGGAGGAGTAGTTGGTAATCTATACCACTGCTGCTGTGCGGCAATGGCAATCATCATGTCCAACCTATTTTTTTCTTACCCACGGAAACGGAATGAGCTGAATCAAATAAAGAGGATAGTAGCAAGGGGGGAAAAACCTGTCAGTCCGAAGAATGTCCTCGTTATTAGGGACAGTTAAAATACCGTGCCAGATTGGTTTTGGTGTCTGTTCCTTTTCTCCGTCCGTCCGCACCAATTTTATTTGCAGAACAAAAGTATTCGATTTAAAGTTTTGCCAATCGTATATTGCTACGGTAAAAAAAGTAAAGGGAACGACGATTTTGAAATTGGAACCCAGGTCGGAATCGAGGCTATCATTTAAAACTTTACGTAGGTACCAGAAACTACTTTTGGCGCAGAGGTACCTCTTTGCGTGGTTATGCCTAGTTTAGCTTTGCCGTGGTTGGTTGACCTTTGTAGGTCTAAGAGAACATTAAAGTCCAAAAAAGTGTTTGTCTATACCTCCAAAACGCTTATTCCCACCAGAACGGGGTATCCATCAATCGACTTGTACAGGCAAGGACTATTCCACAAATGCTCTAACGATCCTTTACAACGACGTGTTAACGATTTATTTATTGTTTTGGACTTTTCTTTTGTTTTTATACTTTCTTTTGGAGAAACGTATATTAACAATGATAAACGCCATATTTGTATTTGCCCCTTCGAATGGCCAAGTGGTCGGAAAAGAATGTGCTAAAGTCTTTGTTTGGCTTAACTATATGATATAGGATATGGGGGGTTGGAGGTTACCGGATCTGGTAAATACAAGTAAACGGGCAATTGCTAACTCGCTTCCAGTTTTTCTCTCTAACCCTTGTTCCTAGGAGGAAAAATATAACCTTAAGCTTTATGTACCTTTTTCTTCTGTCCCCTTCATTATTAAATATTTCTTAAATGTAATGGAAACTGCGAGGTTGGCCTTTTGTACAAAAAACAAGTGAATTTATGGTAACCCTCATTTTCCTAGCACTTACGGAATCCAAGAGGAATTTCATTCTTACAGTGATTCTAGTACCTGTAGTAAACATCAGTATTTAGACTGTAGCTGGATGTTTTTTCTTCTAGTTGTGGGTTTTTTTTCAACTGTGCGTGCAATCATACTGTTTTGTACGTGTAGATAAATTTCAGCAAGAGCTTTCTTTTCATTTGCTGTTTGCTGTGTTTCATTCTTGTCATATATTATGTACCTATTTGTACATCTATAAAAGATTGGCCATTGTAACAGTAGTAAACGGCA
Organism: Callyntrura sp. NNG-2020; assembly: GCA_027744055.1. Taxonomy (NCBI): domain Eukaryota; kingdom Metazoa; phylum Arthropoda; class Collembola; order Entomobryomorpha; family Paronellidae; genus Callyntrura; species Callyntrura sp. NNG-2020. The sequence goes on from JAHZNE010008082.1 coordinate 51,894, forward strand.
GAAACCAGCAGGGCTGTCTTAAAGTTCCAGAAACAACACTATTAATAATGCTGATAAAATGTGACAGAGTTGTGTACAGTAGGCTAGTAGGGTTCACGGAAGCTTTCCACAGTTACAACAGTCCCCGAATTTGGGTTTATTTTGAGAATGATGCGGTATTAATATTATTTTTATTATGAAGTCTATAAATCTGTTTAGTGAAATGGCGTGTAAAGTCATTGTGCCCTGGGACTAGGTAAATATTAGTACATATCGAAGATGGGATTCATGGAGACGCGTGTACGGAATGGAAATGACACTGTGATTACCATTATTACTACTGGTACTGGGATGTCCGTAGAAGAAACCAGTTGCTTCGTTTTATTTTATAGACACTCCGTGCAGAGAAATAAATTAGATTGTTTACTCCAGCTGAAGAAAGGAGTAAGGGTGAATATTATCTTCGCCCTAGACAAAGCAATCACTTACATATTTAAAGCCTGTCTCAGCTTCATACCATATTTTCGTAGGGGCTAGCATCTAAACCGCTGCTGGGTGAAATGGAATGGGCTAGCACGGTCGGTTGGTCAGGTGAATGACTCGAAAGTTAAATGTAAATTGGAGCTAAATGTTTTGTGCAAATAAATGATACTTACTGCGTTTCGTTTCCTTCTTCTTCGGCGAATTCAAATCAGCGGGAGAACTACTAGAAGACCGCATTACGCCTTGCACCGGTGGTGCAGGTGGTGGCGGTGGTGGAGGAGAACCTCTAGTGAACATGTCATCGTCCGAATCAATGGAAGTGCTGGGTGAAGACCAGTTGTCTGTGTCAAGCAGTATACAAAGCCATCGTTTTTATATGTACAGCAGCAGATTAGTATGGTTACTTGTTAGTATTTTTTATATTACAGGGTGAGAGGATATCACAGGTGCACCATTTATCGCCGGTAAAATTAAGCAAAAATGATCATTTTTACGGTGAAAGCGGCATAAGCATCACAGTGTTTTTGGCAAATAGCATGTAACATCAAAATGGCCTTTCGATGAGTACAAGAAGCAGATGCACATGAAAAGAATGTGCTGTTTGACATCAAGCGAAAGCATAACAAGCTTTTATGACCGTGACTGAGAAACTGACAGGAGCATAAAATACAATTTAATAAACGTTGTTTTGGCTTATTATTATTTGAGTACACCTATGACCTTCAGTGTAGTCGTCGGTAGAAAAAATGATGGCAATAAACAAAGTGTGAAATGAAACGGAGTCTATATGTTTATCTGCATTACAGAGACACGTAACTTGTACACAATACACAGGTAGGTAAGAAAAAGGGGATAATTCTGTTGGAGACATTAAATATGCAGTATGATGTTATAATCATTTCCATCTATTTGTTACTACGGATTTCAATAGTAAACGCATTATATACGCCGTATGGCTCAGGGTTTATTCCAGTGAGCACACAGGACAAGGTAAGACTAAGAATAATAGTGCTTTGTGAACTTGAGAGTTTGAATTTGGAGTATAAAAGGTATGCAATTTTATTAAAGTGATCATGCAGTCTCTAAAGATATCACTGCATAAAAGATTACAGCATGAATAAAACAAGAGGATTTATATACTGCACAGCTCGAAAGTAAAAGGATATAATGTGCACACCTACTGCTCTCATAAAATAAGAGAATTCCCTCTTCACCAGAATAATGCATCATATGTACATGATTCCATTTATAAGTATAACGCCAATGGTGGCGTCGTTAGAACTGTTCTAATTTTGGAGTGCCAACTCATCCAGTAGCCATGGTAACTACAAATGTACGCTGCGGGTAAACGACGTTGTTATAAAAGTCAGGCCGGAGCAAATGAACTTACATTTGGTAGTCCGTAGGGTGGCGCTGACTGTTTAGCATTTGCGAATTGCTGCTGTTTTACCGGGGTGGAACTCTGCTAGGGTCGTTTCAGTTTGCAAAATCGAAATAAATTTTTCCCTCGTTATAACTAGAAAAGCTAATTGATACGGTGAAAACATCCGCATTACTGCGATTTATCTCACTTAATACGAAAACTTTTCCATCGTTTTTTGCCGGAAAGTAGGAACTTCATATCGGAGATTCAAGTAGAAATGGATCTATTCAATTGTGCTTGCGTCGGAAGAAAGAAAAGTGGAAAATGATGCCGTGATCTTGTTTATCCTGTTCTGGAGCACGTCAAATGATTTCACTATTTCACCTTCAACTTTTTCCTCTCTTTTCTTTCCCAGTATATTGTTCCACCGTCCTCTCATTCTTCTTTTTGCTACCGCCCAATCGGACAAAACCCAAACGTTACAAAAGGAAACTGCAATCCAGTTTAGGCAACTGGTCAAGATAAGATGTTTGATATGTGGGAAAACGAGATTACCGGGAGAAAGAAGATTGGACTCGATTCAATATACCAGATCAATCTAAGCAATAGCAACTCACAATATGGGTACATTGTGTGAATTAAGCTTAAACTACAGAAACCTGTCAAAGATAACGTCAGTTGGTGTTTCTTGCCAATCCCCCAATAAAAGAGGTAATTGTAATACCTATAATTGTGCCAACAATATAAAATGGGTGGAAACAGGAGACGTGCATGGTATCTACATTCCTTTACAAATATACGATGATAAGGACGGTTTTATGTAACCACTATATTTATGCACATCAAAAAATGTAATAAAAATATAATCTTCATTTTTTCACTCTCTCTCTCTCTCTCTCTCTGATGTGAAAGAACCTCGTTCTTGATGTGTGTCATCTGACACTTCCATAAAACACAAGTTACAACGACGTTATGAATAAGCAAAGAGTTCTACAAACAGGAGTGTGCACGGAGAAAAGGTCACAAGTTACTTGTTTTCGTACCAAAGGGAAGGGAGGCATATCGGCATGAAGGATATTTGGGAAATTGAAAAATTTTGCTGCATCTCGCCAAACTGAACAGGCAGTGCAAATAATGCTTCTCATATTGCATACGAATTCTTTCATCTTATTCTATTGACTGATAAAATTGTTGGTTTCTTGACTACCCAAACCCAAAGATAAGACCTGAGACAAGATGTTTATAAGTTACTCAAGTAAGCCTGGCGGGCGACATTGTTATTAAATCAAATATGTGTATGTAGATCCTTTTTTATCAATGACATTCTGTCATATCCGGATGTCAAAGTGATAAGTCGATAGCAGTCTCTGTCGTTCTACCTAGTTCTACTTTTGGCAATCGTTTACCTTGGGTCCCCAAGGCCAATCCAGACAAAAGATGGACCCGTGATAAACTTTTTGCAATAACAACATAAAGCAATATTTTGCGTGCACATGCCTCTCCTGCGGAATAAAAGTAAGCCCGTTTCTATTGACTGATTTATTTCGACAGCAAATGAGCTCATACGTAATATATAATATTTTCTTCGAGACTTGCGAGACAGATTAGAATGAAATTTTATTTCCTACAACTCGAAGGTCAGATAAAATGTAATAGTTCTTCTTTTAGATGGTTTTATAGTAATTGGCTTTCCTGGAAGTGCCTATATACTTTGTTTGAAAGAAACGTCGGAAGTAAATTTAATACAAACAATGAAACAATGCATGGTCTATACAAATAGAAAAATTTCCAGTTAGTTGTGTCAAGTGCAGCATGGAAATTAGCTTATGCGTTCAAGGTAATTTTTTTATTACAAACTTCATTCAATTATGGACGGTGACGCTGTTTTACAAAATGTATGCCAAGAACTCCTTCCCATCGGGGGAAAAGTTTTTGGGAAATATTGTGACGTATAAGACAGAACTTTTTGCATTTATGAAAACCACTTTATAAAGTTTCGACGTTTGAGTGTCTGTGGTAAAAACGGATAGCTGACGAACGACAAGAGCTTTTGTAGAAGAAAAAATGTCGCAAAGTATGCTCATGACTTGCAAATTCCCATTTTAGTTTGAACTCCTATATTTGCTTGTACTGCTACTTTGTCAATGTCCTTCTCTGTACATTTTTATTATTACAAATCGGTATTGACTAAAAAAAACTTGGGAATGTTGTGCAGCATGTGAACCAGTACCAATATCTTTTACAATCAGGATGAATATCTTCCAGTGTGTCTTCATTGTACATGTTCGCTTCGCATGTTTTGAAACGATAGTCACGTCCAGATTCATATATAATTCACTCTTTAATATCAAAGTGCAAGGGAAAAGGTAAAGTGAGGGAAAACGAAGATGGGAAAAGTAGAACCGTGTAAGAGGAGGGAAACATGAAGAGCTTAACGAAAGAGTTAGAGAGGGACAGAAATAAGAAACCAAGCAGAAAGAAGAACGATGAAGATGGAGAGAGAGAGAGAGAGACTGAAAAAACGGATGAAATGGGAAGAAATAGAAGGATTCGTTTGTATTACAAATTACTGTTGGGATTTAGCCTGACCTGAAGTCCCATATTCACAAGACCAGAAAAATAAAAAAAGGTATCTACGAAAGACTCTCACATTCATTTTAAAAGATGTACAGCTAGCCATCTACGGTGATGGTGCTCCATCGTAGAAAATCACAAGAAGGATGGACTACCATTCTTGCCCTTGGTGCCGCTCTGGCACCGTGAAAAAAGTTACTCCATTTTTTATTATTATTTTATACTTTGGAAAAGTTAAAATTGTACCTTGGTGTATGGGGGAATGAGCAAGGGAAAAAATGGAGTAGTGCGCATACATGTAGTGGAAAAGAGAATGTCTGGCTAAGTAGTGGAAGAGTAAAAAAAAACAAGACGGAGGTCAGTTTGGCATGTCGGTAAAAGGGTACCATTCAAAGTCTCTTAAAGTTCAAAAGAAAGGTATTAACGGTATGAGTTTTGATTTTTTGGATATGCATGCACATATATAAAAATTTTCCGTGACACAGTCTAAATTTGATTTAAAGATGCTTTTATCCTGCCGCCTTGAATATTCCAGGTGGGCTCGTTTAAACATAATGATGACACTGCGGTGTTGACGCGACGCATCCCCAGAAGCGATCTTTCATTTACAATTACATAATGCTAATTAGGGAGAGCTTTAGCTACTAATGGAATGGGAGTTGCAGCAACGCGGATACCGGATGATCAAATGCCTGGCGGGAACTGTATACGCTTTAAAATACTGCACTGCCGCATATTCTTGTACACGATTATGATACATAATACGTAACGCAAACTTTACGTTAAATTGTTGATTAACGAAGCGTCTCCAACGTGAAGGAATGTTGAATCCATCAGCAAAATTTAGAAAAAAGATTTTTATTAATCTTTACACCCTAGGAAGAACAACACAACTGCCAGCTAGTTTTTCTCAAAAGTATATGAAACTGGCGCATTTTTGCCCATCACCATTTACATAGCGGTGTGATCATTTGAGTTAACACTTTAACCCCGGATTATTCATTTTCCTTTGGGTGCGTTTGTCTTGAGAGTTTGGAATTCTACAGGGATACACACACACACTACACACCCCATCAAGCAGACATGGCATAAAATGAGTGCTGGTAAAAATTGGCAGAAAACGGATTTTAACTGTGTGGTTTAAACACCGGGCAACGGTAAAGTAGAATTAATGGGGCAAAGTAAGCCCATCACGTGGATAAATTAAAGCCATTGAGAATACATAACGGTGTCAAATATGTATGTATATTTAAATGCAAGTCCGTTTTTGTCCAAAAACCGTTATAATCATAAAAGTCGTATTAAACCGCGGATTAGGCCATGTCTGCTACCAAGAGAATCTCACTGACAGACAGAACACTTAAAAGTAAAGTAGTAAATATGAACATACATTGTAATGGAACTCAGAGTTGATTTTCATGTTTTAATATTGTCTCGCCTTACATTTTTTTAGCTGGAAGGAGTAGCGTCGCGTCAGTTTGATGATGCGTTGGTACATATGGGTTATATGTACACACATGTATATTCATTTGAGATAGAAAATGGTATTTCAATTTTTAATTCCAACAACGATCCCAAGTAAATGTGCCATGAAAGTGCTTCGAACCTAATATAAATATTCAACTTTACTTTGGCAGGTCTCATCGTCACGTCATCGTCGTCTCATCGTGCGTATCATATCACATTCAGTGAAAGTGCTCACAACAACCTAGTTGCCATGTTATGTTCAGCTATGTTTTATGCGGTTTCATTTTTTCTAGGTGAGCATTCACTTTAATTCGCAATATAGACATTTCAGTATCTAGCAGTATATTGCGCATCTTAAATTAAATAACTACCTCCATGTGATCATGGCAGTTGGCAGTTAAATTTGCTTCCAGGAAAAAGAAATAGATGACGCGACGCGGGCTCGATAACTTGACGTGGGTAATATGAACAGTAGATGAGATGAAGTTTTACAAACTAGAAATCACATTTGCGACATAAAGCCGTATTTATCTAAATGACAGACATTATCATTGTAATAGAGTGCGCTCAAGTTTACGAAATATGTCTCTTTGATAATACAATGTTCAGAAACTTAAAACAGTTTTTGTAACTGTGGATAGTGTAGGATCCGAATTGGATATTTGCTCATGCAATACACCGTACTATGGTAGGGTGTCCTCACGGGATTTCTCCTACCTTGTACTCATCGTTATTTGTATGTTGCCGTATACATACACACATGAGGATGATAGTATAGACGTACAAAAGTACAAAGAACCTTAAGTGAGAGTACCTATATGGTACTTGATGATAATATTCAGGAGAGGCATATTCTCTGTCAGGCGAGAAAAAATTGGTTGCTTTCTCAATAGTGGTACAAGGGTGCCACCCAACCAGTTTGCAAAATGCCATGAATGAAAAAGATGAATGTGTTCCTCTGACTACACTTTTTCCACAAAGCATTATGTAGCTTCTGTTCAGTAGACTTGGCGCTTCTCTTAAGAACTGATTCTACAAGAAGTCAGCTGCCGCCATTGATGCTCCTGCTGCTGTATCCGAAACTACCACAAACGGAGGTTAAAACATTTTACAGTCAACATAGATACTCCTATCAGTACAGCGTAATGTGCCAGTTAAAAAGCTTTTGCACGTTCATTTGCGGTGTTCCGATATGACTTTGAAGATAAACTAGGTTCCGTTTGCCAATACTACGCGCCGTATTTTAGATTTATTTTGGTATACAGTCAACAGAATGAAAACAAATTTATAACATTAACAATACAGCCGTCCTCTTTAAATCAAGCCGGGTTGTAATAATACCGATCATTAGAAAATATTGTGGGTAGGAAAGTTGGAAAAATAAGGTCCCTGTTAACATGTTGTGAATGCAAATAATGCTTCCAACGGCTGTCTTTCCTTTCATGGTACATGTCTAATATGCCTACAAATATATCACATTGCCAAAATTCTTTGCTTTGAATTCGAGAATTAAAAATTCAGTTGAAACATACACTATCTGAATTATTCATTTATATAGGTACAATTACGCTGACATTACGTGACAAAACAGGATTCTAGGGAAATTGTCACTATGGTACTATGAGAAACTGTTCATTTAATTGAAACTTAGAGTGACAACTGACTTTGTAGCTAGAGAAAACTTCCAGCATGGCCTGTTCATCAAAACATGGTGGCAAATACTTTCAACTTCGTACTTTTCCATTCGGTGAACACAATGCTGTGGAAAAGTTTCTTACATGGAATCCTGTAATAGAAATGCTGGTATGCCAGAATCCGTAAAAATATTTGCATGCAGCGTTGCAAATTCATATTCTAACATGAAATATAAAAAAAAGCTAGCTTCCTTTGCAAAAAAATATTTGTTGAATTTGAATCTCATATAGGTTCAGTTTGATGGGAATAGCGTTGAAGCATTCGGTTCATTGTCTGAATTGATCTAACAGTTTCATTCATTAATCATTACAATTCAAACTTATAAATAGTCTATTCAGTAAGACGTATACCCACACAAATCTGAGGTTGCACAATGTTGTTGGAAAACTGTATACCATAATGTGTAATAAAACACTTTGTCATCGTTAAAGTTGGAAATCATATTTAATTAGCAAACATGTTTTCTTAATGTGAATTGCCATTGCCAAGAAATTGATGTGAGATAACAACTAACCAACACTGACTAACGTTATCTCATGAACCGGGTTCCGACTTAAATAAGGAAAACTGATGCCAATAGATATTTAATGATGTATCTGTTATTAATAAAAATTAAATGCTGTGGTCCCAAATTGTCTCAATGTTCCCAAAAATCTCAATTGTCGCAATGAACAGCAGAGGATATTACGCAGCAGACCCAATAAACTAATGTCGTCATTCAAGAACGCGTTAGTTCCGGATTCACCGTCCTAAAGCTGAATTAAAATGCCCCGTCTCCATGCTATCACTTGTACCTATCACTTGACTAACTATAGGCGCACATCTACAAAAATATACATTAAAACTTTATTTTGACAACTTTTTGACAGTTTTATATTAAACGACACAGTATCTAGCTTTTCGGAACTTTTAAGAAAACTTTAACAATTTTCTCTTGCGTACCAATAAGAATTACTGCAGTTACCAGTGTCAGTACTGCAGGGGAAAGTCATTGAAAACTTTTTAAGTAACCTTCGTACTAAATCTATAAATCCGTTTTTGTTCCTTTTCTATACTTGGTAGTAGATAAACTGGTATTTACTGGTTTGGTTCAATTGGTATTTCAACGAAACATTCATATTTTTTCATTTACAAATAATCTAGCATTACTTTGTCGGAAGTTAAACCATCATCATTTTAAGTACCTAACATATCAAATACATATCAAGTATGCGTATTCGTATTTCATGCTCCGTGTTACATGAAAAATAGTACTAAAAAGAAAAGCTAGAGAATTTAGTAGGTATAAATATATTTTTAGTTTTGATCTGCTAACTCTCCCTATAAATAGAACTGACCGGGAGCTATATTTTTAAAGGGATTTAGAACATTATCATGAACCAGCATTAGAAAACAAGCGAATATTTACAGTGAAACATAGCAATAACTCCGAATTTCTAGCCTAAAAACAGTAATGGTTATTTCATTGGTCAACATATCCCGTTATAAAAACAGTGATACAACATTCAAGTACACACACGCGATGGGGAACTTCATATTTATCATTTTTGTAGACACTCACCCCGTATTTACATTACGCCTTAAATATTGACCCCTTGTCCCATTAATGTTGGGTGGAATTTGGAGTTCGTACGAGAATAAATTAGCATTTAAATGATTTTACTCCCAATAAAAAGGCCTTATTTGTTAGATAGATATTTAGATAAAGATATATGATGCCGCAAATCTTCAGTTGTCTGTTGAATCCGAGGTTTTCTGGTTTTCGTGCCCGAGAATCATTTAAAATAGTTGAGTGTAGATATGAAACATGGAAAGTAAATGCAAACAGAAGATGAAAATTTTGACTAGCTACTTTAATCTGTATCTGTTATTTAAATTGAATGATTTTTGCCTAATTCAAATTGATCATCATAAATGAGTCAAGTGTCATGTCAGACAGAACTTGATATTTCTACCTACACGGCTGTAATGAAAACCTTTGAGATGTACAAAGGATTTGCTAATGTTAGCTTTAACAGTTACTTAGAGAACGGAGTAAAATCGAATTCTGAGACTACAACTTTGCCGATTCTGTTATTTAAAAGTATTTAATAATGGAATATTAAATATTTGATGTGATGCATCCTCAGACAAATTGCTACTCTATATGGACATTCCTTCTTACTTTTTTTTAATTCAGTAAATACAACACAATCGGCAGCACTGCCTTTAATTTATATATTGGCAAGCGCATTGTGAATTGGATGTGTATGGCTGTTTGTTCAATTTACACATTCCTACTCGAACTGCATAAAGACATAAAGATAATGAAGTGTTGCTAACGTTGTTCATCTAGTTTTGAACAGATATTTGTCGGAGAATGTCAAATTAATTTTCTTCTAATCTGACAGTTTAGGAATCGTCGGAGAAATTAACATACGACGAATTCTAGATAGAGAACAGTTAGTCTCCCCTTTCCATCGAATATAAGTTTCATTAAAGCAGTCTGGTTCCATGTTGATTTGATCTTGGAGGAACCACGTCTTTGAAAGCAGCAATAAAAGCGGAGTAAGAGTAAGCTGAAACATGCATTTTTTGTTGCTCTCCATAAACTATCATTATCTTTCACGGGAACCTCCTGCCTGTACAACTTGTGGCAACAATAACGTCGAGTCGGCCAGCCAAAAGATAAACTGCTACCACCACTGAAAAGTCGGACCGTTTCGTTTCTACTTTCTCCTCGCAATTCTTACGACCAGCGAAGATTTACAACACTGCCAGTTCTATATAAATCGAATAAACGTTGCAAAGACTAACGATACGAACATATTTTTTGGCCGTGTTGTGTATTTATGTGTGCAGCAGTAAATGTATACCAATTGTTATTATTATTAGTGGAAAACTGCTTCTTATTGTTTCAGAGAAGAAACGCGCCATGTTAATATTTTTTGTCATTCTCAGCAGCGGCATAGTATAAAAACTGAAACGGGAGGAAAAGATGCAGTTAGTTTGTAGTTGTTAGAGCAACATGAAAAATCACACTGACAGCACGTAAACTGCTTGAAAGGGCACATTGTAAGGACAAGAAAAATTGTTCTCCTTGAGTGGAGTTACCATTGTGCTTCTAACAACAACCGTCATCACTACCACCACTACCTTCAACGCAACGACTCTCCGAAAGTGCATACACACGAAAAGTCCAGCTCAATACTACTTTGGTACTCTGAAAACTAGTCACTCCACATTTTCTCAAGAATTATAGTCACCTCGGCACACATTATAGTCAGCTTTTAAAGCAGAAAAATTCTATTAATTTTACTCTATTTTCCTGTCCCGTATTTCATTTCGCAGGAGCTTTCCATCATAATAAGAACATCTTCTCTTGAAGACAAACGCATGGGTTTGTTCATATATCGATTCTGATTCTGCTTTCATATAAATGCATTACTGTGTACCGCTAGTCCACAGACACACACACGTAAGTTTGAAGAAACCGTGCTCAAACTATAAAATAACCGGTGGGTAGGGGAAGGCGCTTAAGGCTTAGGTAGTTTGGTAAAGCGGCCTCTTCAAAATCAGCTGCAGCTCTTTGGTCTGCTACGTACACGGCTTATTTTAATTATTAATTACACAAACTTAG
>JAHZNE010008083.1:0-11947 GCA_027744055.1 Callyntrura sp. NNG-2020
CAATTACCAATTCATAACTACTACAAACAGAGCTACTACTTTTTGCCTACAAGACAAATACAATTCAACCAATAGGGAAAATAACCCCCATTTTACCCTAACAGGTTAACTACAGATCTGTATAGATAAGATCTCATCTGTATTTAATGTTGTAAAATTCAATTTTGAATACGTTGTTTTGTTTCTCTTTGAAAAAGTTTTTCTCTCCTGACAGCTCCAATAAATTTTGAGCGCTCTTTAAAACAAGTGCACACTCCCGTGGTATCGTTATCAAGAAACGCTTACCATTTCTACCCCTCACCTAATGATGGGGTAACGTGACATATGAATCTACCCTACCCTCATCATGGCAGTAGTGTTCTCCCGCGAGATACGAGATATACCAATACCTAAAATTGATTTTCGGTGCCTGAAACGCTCATATATAGATCATTCATTGTTTCATCAACTAAACATGAATCTCAGTATATACACATGTCTGACACGGCTCATATACGACTAACTGCTGGTGACTGGTCTTGTGGCACATAACCACTTATAAGAAATGTATGCATCTGTGAAAAACAATAAAGAACGGAATTTACAATGTATTAATTGAAACAAGATAATGTGTCGCACCCGCTCATCGTAATTTACTATGACTTAGAGTAAATGAGTAAACATAAGAAACTAACAAAAAAATAACTTTTCATGCCATGAATACTTAATATAGTGTATTGGGAAGAGTTCAATTTTTCATTTTTTACACCCTACGAAAGATGTTTCATTGGTTGGAATTTTTAAATTAACAAAAGTGACTGAAAATAGAACAGTTTTTATATCACATTATCACATATCATACAACACAAAAACCGGTTTACTGTGTTAAAAATTCGTGAAAGCACAAAGTGCATTACGTCATTTCCAAGTAAAATAACATCGGTTGTTAAATGAGTAAATTGTTCATTGTAATTTGTAAAATCATCGTAACTTGCGTTACCAATTAGTGAAATAAAAATAAATCTTTCTGAATTTTAATTTTCTCTCTCGGCTATACTTCTCGGCATTTATAACAAAAATATCGTTCACTTCATGATCGAATATTATCACCGTGCATTTTAGTGGTGGTTGTGCTTAGAGTAGCTCTACATACGAGAAGTGCTCAGCGGTCTTCTGGTCCTTCGGGGGTTAGTTCTACGTATTGTGGTCATCCGTGATGCGGGGGTGGTCCTCCTCGTAGTGGTACTACTGGTTTCAACAAGTTCGGTGCCGTTGCTAATGTATGAAACAGTGGAAGTCGTATCCCACGAAGAAACCCTAGAGTGACCTGTAGTGGTACTATCCGAAGGGGCAATGGTATAATCCTGATAACCTACAGTGCTCCCTGTCGTCGTGGATTCCGATATCCCCAACAATGAAACTGTTGACCGCGGTGGCAACGTCCTCTGTGGTTGTGATTTGATTTCTACCAGTATGTGTACATCTACTGCAGCCTTCTAAAAAGTATATATTTTTTATTTTTCTCTCTGCTACATTTAAGGTATTTCCTATTTTAAAGAAAGTAAATTTTACCTGAGGGCTTGAATATGAAGCAGCGATAAACACCATGGTAAGAACAAAGAATAAAGACAGTCCCATGATCTGGTATGGTAGTGTTGAGGATACGTTATACTAGCAAAAAACAATTTGGCGGTAACAAAATATTGTTCACCGCCTCATATGAACTAATGCAAACATGACTTTTATACCTTCATTTCCAGAGAGAGTAAATTAAATAGCTCCATGCACATCGTTACTCAATGCCAACGGCCAATCTTTACAGATGGATGGATATAACTCTTTTGTAACTAACTTATCTAATTAAATGAATGTATAAATAAGCGATAGATTTATGCCACTTTGTTTATTTGACAGGGAACTCACTACAATATTTTTTCTTAAAATACCTTTGTTACTCTCTCCAGATTTTCCATCGGCACTTCAATGTCAACGTATTATACGTAATGCGTCATCATTTACTGTATTGAAATATACCTCGAACAACCGTGTCATAGGAGAATATTGAAGTAAATCAAAATCAATCATCAATTTTCAAGTATTGTTTGACGCTACACGTGTTTGACTCGTTGAGAGTTATGAGAAAAATGAAGTCTTCAAAATCACGTAAATGCTCTTCATAGCTATTTTAAAATTTGACATTTACAACATGGCTATTGTTATTATTATGAAAAATGTACCGCAGGAATGACGTACATTTTTTACTGTAAGGTCAAAGTATTAAAGATGTACATACAAAAACGATAGATAACTGCTGATGATTTTAACGACGTAGGTAAATTCTACTAATTCTTTAAATTGATTCTAGTTGACTCTTAAAAACTTGTTGACTGAGACTGACAACTAAAGCACAAATTCTGAAGTTAAATACTACCTCGAGGTCATTCATGGAACAATCCGGATTTTGGAAGTATACAATACACATGTTATACACTAGAAGCACGTGGCAATGTCAGTCTTTACAGTAGTATAATAATTTTCCTAAATAATAGAACCTTCATACACGCGCTGTGGTTCGGTTAATATGATGCCTATCTATAGTTCCAAATTTTATTTACGTTCATTCTATGGAGCTTCTGTATAAAATGTGGAAGTGTCAGAGATCTCGTATGGCTATAGATCGGAATATGGTGATGGTGAGAGCGTAGTGTATGGCAGGGCCGTAGGTCTTAGAAATAAAATACAAGAGGAGACAGTCCCCCCGTTATCTATCATACAGTTAAAAGCCCTATTTTCTGATGTCAACACTAAACCTTGAAGCAAGACAAAAATATGCTTTATTTTAAAAATGAAATTGGCTTCAACCTTATTGCTTATTATGCTTTTCCTAAGCCCGGTTTGTCTGATCGTCTTTCATAACGGACTCATTCTTTTGGCGCATTTTGCTCAAATTATGAATTCAAAATTATGACGCTGGGGATGGTGCCTGATGAGGTTAAACCTAATGGCGGAGCTGCTATTTTAATGACGGAATGCAGTACCAGAGATCTGATGTGGTAGACATTCGGCAGTTGATATTGCCTTCCATTGCTGCAGCTACCACCGATTTTTTGGGTAACTGCAAATATTTTCTATAGAAGTCCAAATTAAATTTTTTTCATGTAGTATACGTTTGACTACTGCTGCAATAAAGTAGCACTGTTGTCAATATGCTTATTACTTTTTAGGTGAATTTGCTATATTTTTTACGGTAATATATGAATATTTATAGACATTTTGCTATGCATAATAATGCATACTTTTATTTATACTACCTCTGTTGCAGATATTTTTTAGACCGGTACCGGATATATCTATATTAAATGACTCGTGATACAACCGCTGCTGACATTTCACATCCCAATTCTAACGTTTTTGCTCATCAAGGATTTGGATAAAATGATTACTCAGAATATCATGGCAACGTGACACTTTTTACATTTTTTCTCAATCCAGCTTTAGATTGAAGTCCACATGAAGAATATCTTCATGATTTTCCCCATTACTTCTTAGCGTAGTTTAGTTTAATTTATTACCGTATATATAATCTCCTTGCGGTTGTCTTGTTCATTAAAATAATGGTGTCTAGGACTAGGGATAGATCTTTATGAGTGTAAACAAAACGTCTTATGAATTAGCTTGAGTTGTACGTATTAATTTATGGAGGGCAGAAGAGAGCAGTTATTGCTTTGAGTTAGTGTAAAAGATTGATTCTCTCACTTCAGGAATACAGATGTTGATGTGATGTAAAAGGACAGATATTTTTGGTAAGGAATGCCAAGTTGGTTAGATAGGAAATGTGCATTTTGACCTGTTGCTTTTCAAAGATATGTAGGAGAGAACAAATTAGGAAGTTTAATGTTAGAATAGCTTTGAGTTCAATTAAATCATTAACGTAATGTTCAAATTTTCAAACGCTATTTTATTCCTATAAAATCAATTACTCCATTTCTATCAACTTCCGAATTATAATTTAAATTTTCCAATTCACTCGAGATTTTTTCCTTTTTATCCCTCAAATTGTCAGCATTTCCAAATACTACGGTTTTTGACAGTGTTTCGTTTTTTTGGATTTTAGGTCTCCGGTATTCACATTGGAAAGTCCGCAGTGAATGTACGGTCAGATACTGCATCTATTTACTATGAAAAATGAAAAATATAGACAGGTGTGCGTAATAAAGAAACGTCCATAAATTAAATAAAATGAAGAGAAATGTGATAAATATCATCTATGAAATAATAACATTGTTTAAACTAACGACAAATATTTTTAAATAAAAACACGTTTATAAACGCGGAACACTCCGTGTAACCGCATATTTAAACACCAATGTCCGTTTTAGAATCTATTTTAACAATTTCAAGTGCATAAATACCTACCTATTTTGTCAGTTTTAAGCACCTAAAAACCTTACTCCTATTTCATCACGAAACTTCTCAATTTCCCCGATTTAACCCTAGGGATGATCTATAAAATCACTTTCGTACCTTAGTATCCGTTCTGGGGAACGTAATTAAAAATTCAATTTCATTCAAAAGTTTAGCGGCTTTAGCGCTAACGGACTTACGGACAAACGGTCGAACAACCTGACCGTCCATTCTTAGATATAACTTACAGGTCCTAAACAAGTTGAGCAGACGATTACACAGACATATTTTACGTATTGTTATTCGTTAACCATATAGTTTAAATTTATCGCAAAATACGTTTTGATGCACGATTAAGTAAAAAATGTCTGGCGTATCCCACTACACTCCAGATTTTGTATATAAGTGTAAAGTACTCAAATCCATAGGCATGTAAAATATACAGAATGACGTTTGCTGACGCTAACGCTAAGCAAATTATAAAAATGCTTTGTTTCCTGGTCCTTTCTCAAATACGACATGAAACATGAAAGCCATCGCAGTTGTGCTATCGTACACGATCACAAGTTTTCATTTAACCAACGCTACCCTTTAACCCCGCTTTTAGTTGTTTCATAAGCATAAGTGTAATTTGAGATTCATTTATAACTTTATAAAATAAAAAATCGACTAAACGGACGCATGTAGTTATGTTGAAAACAAAATATGAATACAGCTGCTCCAAGTAATAAATTAACCCACATTTGGCAAGAGAACGACAAGCATTGAATATAAGTTTTGGTTCTATTAAGACAGATAAAATTTGTAGATGATTTATGTTATGAAGAGCTTTTCCTCATCGCAGATGCTTCATCTTTTGTGTTCAATCAATCTATCAGGTATATAAGTATCGTTTCCTGACCATTAACTTCATCAGTCGTGCGGTGTTATTTTTTGCAGGAGTAAAAGGGTTATCCTTATTTATTATAACTATGAAGTCCGTTTTAATTGCAGTGCTTGTCCTGGTGGTCACAGTAGCCGTGGTTACAGCCAAGCCCCAAGTAAAATAAATTTAAAAATTACCTTACAAACTAAATGGGTTTAAATCAAACTTATTAATAAAATGAAACGATAATTATCCAAAATAAACGTAGGGCTCGGAAGATGTAGATATTGTTATAGAGGTGCATTCAGGAACTGGAAGACGTCTGTGTTGCCGGCCAGGTCGCCAACCTTGCGGATGCCCACCGGAAACAACATCGGGTACCACGACCACGACCGCCAGTACTACCACGACTACGACCACTACAACAGCTGCACCTGGGAGGAGATAAACTACGTTTAGACTATTTGTATTCTATAAACCAATTCCGAAAAATAAATGGACGTAAAAATAAAGTTTTTGTGGAAAAGGCAATATAAAACTTTTCTATGTATTACAATGATGATACTGTATGTAGAACAAAAGACTATTCCAGTCGTTGGCCAATAACACAATGATGTTAGCATATATAATCGTTCGGTTAGTTTTCTGGAGTTGGAATACATCACATAACAAATTTGTAGTCGTCAAGAATGTCGTAAAGTTTATTCCACTTCGAAGTTCGCTTCGACATCGGAATAGGTTTACATATAGTCTCCTTTCTATGACCAGTTCGACAGTACAGTTCATGAACATTGTTCGCTTTTCCAAGAAACTAATTTCTATGTGGTGTTTGTTGGGTTGTGGTATGATATA
The DNA here is from genome assembly GCA_027744055.1 of Callyntrura sp. NNG-2020. Taxonomy (NCBI): domain Eukaryota; kingdom Metazoa; phylum Arthropoda; class Collembola; order Entomobryomorpha; family Paronellidae; genus Callyntrura; species Callyntrura sp. NNG-2020. The sequence continues at coordinate 6,101 of JAHZNE010008083.1, forward strand.
TGCGTCAATATATGATATGCCGTCAAGAAATACCATACCGATATCGTAAACTGAAAAATGCATTTAAATGTAAAATACAGTATTTGTATTTGGCAGAAATCAGCAGGTGTGTTTGATAATATACGTAGCGCCTTCTTTGGCAGATGATGTGCAAATGACTACTGCCAAATACGTGTAGCTATGATGAGCTGTAAAAAACGACGCAGTTTAAATGGGCAGTTTCTTGTTTTATGGAAACCTTCAATTCTAATTATACAGTTTCTTAGGAAACGGACTAGTCTGCAGGTACTTTAAAAATATTATCATGCTCTGCTGATCATAAAAATAAAAAATAATATAATAGAATTTGCCAATTTCCTTATACTCTGAGGTGGGCTTGGATTCATTAGCTCCAAGGATCGACCGACCTTATTTATTGAAAACGTGTGTAACAAATTTCAGATCAGACTTGTTTTAGATTTTTATCCTTTCGTTTCCTCTGGGGATTGACTTGAAAAATCCATATTTTGTCCTCTCTGAAACTAATGACTATACTGTTAAAATTTATGCACTAAAAATAGTCAAATATGCAAGAAAATATATGCAAAAACAAATTTGCGTTTTGCATTAAAATGTAAAATATTTACTCAGAAAATCGATAAAACACACCAATTAAATTTGTCGTATTCAAATTCAACTCGTAAAGACAAACAACGTGATTTTCAAGATTCTTCATAGTAAAGCCTTGCTTCCACTTGTTAAAAAAGCTTTCTCCATACTAAAACTGCGTTCAACTTCCACTAATGTCAAAGGGCAGTATTTTAAATTTCCTGTTGCGGATTGGCTCAAACCAGTAGTTATTGCATAGTCTCCATTAAGATTTGGAACAATTTTACACATCATCTTATAGTCTGGGTAATTTTGAAGAACAGAATGTAACATTTCCTGAATCACACTTCCGGTTTTTGGTTGATTGCGGCTGCCTTGTGTTTTATACTCTGATATTAGGTTTATTACTTTCATAGCATGTACCACTACCGCCACCGCAGATAATTTCAAAGTTAAAAATATTACATATTTTTCATGTAATAGAAGCTCATTGACTGTGTAATAGGTCGATATTATAGTTTAACGATTGTAGCTTATAGACATTTATAATAACAGGCTATCTTTGCAATCTCCAAATCTTTCGTATTTTATCATAAAAAGCAAGTTATTGCAAATATGCGCTTATTTAGGTCTGATTACGCGATTATACACAAAAACGCTAAAAGATGCAAAATATGCAAAAGTAAGTACACCTCAAACACCTTATTTCGGTGCGATATGGATGAATACTTAAAGTATAGCTTGATCCTTGTACACATTGTGAATATACACAGCCTAAAATTTAACAGTATACAAATGACCAAAACCATCAATTGGCGAACGAAACAAAAACTCCGTCTCCCTCGTTGCTTAAGCATTAAAAATAGGAATAAAATGTTTTACTCCCAAATGGTCCCTGGAGGGGCAATCGCGCCATGTTATGATTGGTACAAAGTTGAAGCTGTATATAAGGCATACACTGCGTCTGAATATCCATTAAATTTTAAACTCTTCCGTTCTCTGAGTGGTCTAAATCAATGGCAATCGGAGATAGAACCATTTGAATATCTTTATCAAATTAAAAAAATAATCGAATAAAATGTATCCAATAAAATTATCTTTTACTATCCCCAATAAATATACACTCAAACACACCATTAATCAAAGCTTTATGACGTGCCCCGCGGTAGTTGATGGAACAATGTATCTAGATTTTAGAAGTAAGTACAGATGTAGAAAATATTTAATCATAACCGCAGTCCATACTGAGTTTTTGATGTATTTATTTTTTTACAATCATAATTCGTACAAAGCAAATGATTGCAGTTTCTCATAACAACAAATTTGCTAGCATTAGCAGTACAGAAAATTAGGTCCTATCACCTATCTACCTTTAAAATTAAAATTAAAATTAAAATGTTGGATCAAATTTTTGCTCTGGTCGATCCAGTATATAAAGTGTCATTTGCACAGCAATCATTACAGCAGTCTTGTGAGCTACTTTGATTAAAAATACCATACAATTTTTGTAAGAATAACAGGTTTATCACCATCATAGCCATGAGATACATTTTAATTGCAGCTCTTGTCCTGGTGGCCACATTAACCTTAGTATCAGCAAAACCTCAAGTAATATGTTTTTCTTTTTAATAAAATTAACTTACAAAATTCAAACTGTTTTAAAGAAGGCTGCTCAATGAATTTTCCTACATTCATTAGGGCTCGCCTGAGGTGGATATCATTGTGGAAGTCCATTCTGGAAATGGGAGGCGTTTGTGTTGTAGCCAAGGCCGTCAACCTTGTGGCTGTCTTCCGGAAACAACATCAGGTACAACTACAGGCACCACTTCTACTACCGCATCTACAACAACTACGACAGCCTCGGGATAAATTATTTTCAAGCCTCAGGTAAACTTATAAATATGGCTCTTTTAAAGTAAAAAAAATATCTGCATTGGGACTCGATATTTAAAAGCATTAAATGATGAACAAAATTGGAAAAAATAAATGCAACTTTTTGAACAAATATAAACAATTACTAAAGATTTACTTTACTGATACATTCATGACGAAAATGAAAGATTACGTTAGCCGTTGGGCAATAGCACAATCTGACCCATAGTCACAGCGTTCTTCTTATATATATCAGAGTTGTGCAGTGGTAGTACCGGCGGTCCTGGATATTTCCTGCATTTGCTATCGATACCGCTATCGAAAATATTTATGGCATGTACCACTACCGCCACCGCAGATATTTTCAAAGTTAAAAATATTGCATATTTTTCATGTAATAGAAGCTCATTGACTGTGAAATTGAACTCTTTTGTTGTCATGTTCTGCTTGTGTTATGTTATTTTAAGTGAATTAGTTAAACCTTTGACATACATATTTAAAGAAATTTTGCTATGTATAACATTGTTCATACTACCGCTACGGCAGATATTTTGGGCTACTACCGCTACCGCAGAAATGCAGGGTGCACAATCTATGCTATGTAGTCATAAAAGGAATAATGACAAAAGTCTAATTGTTATTATTGCGTTTCGTTTTAATATTTCTTCCACCATCTTTCTTTACATACTTTCATCATCTGTCATCTTACCTCCTAAATTTAAGATAAATTTTTAAAGAATGCAAAGTCACTACCCGAAATTAAAGGTGGAATTGTTGTGAACACAAAAATAACAGCATCCTCCTTATTAAATCTCGCTGACCTTGCTTTATGATAAAGGTCGTGTCAGAACTACTGTCTGAATGCCAATACTATAGCTATCATTGTATTGCTTCAAAAGAACTTCAAAATTATCACTTCAAATTTGCGTGCAGTTATTTTAAAATACTACACAAACATTTTTTAACTGAGCTGAATGTAGTTATCCGGGTATGTTCTATGTGTTACACTATAAACGAATAATGTCATTAGAACATTTGTGCAGTAAATATCAGTAGTTGAATTTGAATATGTCAACAGTGACTTGCACATCATCAGTCTTAATTTATCATAAACTAAAAGCTCTTAAATTTATAATGAAAATCTTTAGTTATTTGTGATCTTTCGTACTGTCCTATAAGGAATACTAGATTTTTTAAATTGAATATTTCCGTGGTATAATTAAAGCAATTTAATAACTCAATTTAATTACTAGGGGCGTTTGAGAAATTTTCTAAAGTTGCTATATTTATAAAGTAGTTCCATCTTGAAAATCTCAGAAACCGGTCTCAGTTGTCAGTATTTCCGTTTGTACGTCATTCTTTAGATCATGAAGTGAGTTACCGATGAATATACTTCTTATATTTCTTACAACTAGTCGGTACTTCATGCTGAGATATTGATCAAATGAAAATTTTCCTGAACGTCTTACGGCGATATAATCAATTCTGGTTTGGGAATAAGCTTAATTAGTTTGCTAGCAAGGTGCACCAATATCACCTCATGCCCCATACTTGTCATTCGTATTTTATGTTTTTGATATTTTCAGTTGAGTTAGGTTTTGTATCATACATACCCTTACAAAACAGTATATGCCTACAGCATCAAATTTTAATTGCGACAATATATAAGCATAAAATGAATGTCTATTACTACAAATGTTTCACCCCGTTACTGTGCTGTGTTAAATCTTAAATTGTTGAGCACTTGGCGTCACAATATGCAAATACACAAAACTTATTCAATGTTAAAATATGCAACATCATTCCTTATATTGACGTCGGACTTTGTATCTAACGTAATTTTAATATATATGTATGAAAATAAATTTTAACTCGGCAAATGTCAGCTTTCAGTGGATCTGCTTGCGGTTGCTCATAATTGATATTAAAATTTCTAACAGCTAACTACAATAAATACATGTTATGTTGCGGCTAGCGCGGTGTGGTATTCTCCAGTGTTAGGAAGAGTTTGTCTGGAGAGGAGAGATTATATGTTGCTGTTGGTAGCAAGCATGTGAGACTCGTGTACGTAAGCAGTAAGCCTTGCGGAGTGCAAGATAGCCGCTTACTACCCAAAAATTATTGAATTATCGGATTATCTAAACTGTATGCTAGTCCATCTATGCTGTGGTGAGCAGAAACTAACGAGCTAACTGATGCTTAGCTATGCTTTGGCTCTGTAGCGCTCATAGCTAAGCTGTTCTGCTTGCCGACTTGCCTTTGGTGTTAGAAACCCTGGCGGTGAGGAGATATGCAGCAAATAATAATGCGTTACTCCAGGCAGAAATGGGGACAATAACGACTAATTTATTAAAGAAATAATATACTAAAATTTCTAACTCTCCACAGACGAAAGTGGCAGAGTTTTCCCCTCAAGAGTTCAAAAGCAAGTGTCTGAATTCAGCCCTTGTGGCTGTATAAATAGGGCAAATTTTACATACATACATTTTTTGTAAAGGAAAAATTTATAGGCCTAAATTGGATACAGATACATATTTGCCGAATGTATAAAAAACTAAAACTTCTCTTTGTTCCTAAATTGATGCGTAAAAACCTTATTTGGGTCAAAAGTTGAACCCTCATGCCAAAATGACAAATCTTTTAGTAAAAAATGACTCGACGCAAAGAAAATGTTGAACTAATACAAAGACAAAAATTGACATTTCTGGATACTAAAAAATAATTTAGGTTACACGTGTTTACCTTACAGTGAACGAAACACTCGCCCCCGTTGCCTATTCGGCAACTATTACCATTAAACGTAAAAATAACTATTTACACAGTTGATATAAAATTGACAGGCTTGAACGGATGACGATAATGACGAACTTTGAAAATTAACATTACATGAAAATCGACTTGAAAATAAAATGACACGAATCTTAAATTAACGCAAACTGACAGCGGACTCAGTGGACAGATTAGGATTCCCCTCCCGCCCGTCTATAGGGTTTAAACGTAGCGTCGGTAGGGGGTCCAGGTGATTGCTAACGGCAGCACTCGCTGAAGACTTATGGGTTTTAAACCTGCTTGCGAAAATTAAGTTTATGACATGTTTTAAAAATAAGATAAAAATAAAATGAATTGAAACTTTGACCACTACTCTTTCATTAATGGTACCAACTTTACTATGGGGCGCTCGACAATACCATTTGACGTTTTTATGGTGACGACACGGACTAACCCATCTCGTCCAGGATGAGTTTCTTGAACCCTTCCCATCTTCCAGGATCCTGGGCTTGTATCTTCTATGACGAGGACCAGGTCTCCAATTTGAACGTTGTCCTTCTCCCACATCCATTTATTGCGTTGTTGCATAGTGTTCAGGTACTCCCTGCTCCACCGGCG
>JAHZNE010008084.1:0-17458 GCA_027744055.1 Callyntrura sp. NNG-2020
GCGCCGATTCTTCAAAACTGACCACTTCGTTACTATTGAATATAGTTTATAATCTAGGTAAAGCAGCGTTCATTTTAGCGCTTTATCACGTGTGTTTTTCTGTTTCATTTGTAGCATCCGTTTCTATCACCTGATAAAGGTGAGCCTTCGTTAACCATAGTTCCCTTAAAAGCCTAAGAAGGCGACATTACTAATGAAGGCACCCATACGCAACATTGTTGGGGCTTTTATTGCGTTTGCAAGATGTTGATATTCGGCCAAACCTTCGTATTCATATACGGTTATACTTTTCACGAATTGGTTCATTTTTTTATTGGGAAATGGTAGTTTGCTTCTTGTATTATTAGCGTTATTCTATCCAATGTGTGAATCGAGTAATTCCGATTTAGAAATTCATATAGACAAGCTAGATTATCCTTGTTTTTATCATATAAATTGATTCTATTGTATCATTTTAGATAACATGATCGTGGTCAAATCCGAATAACACCGGATGGCAGTTTTGCCCTTGCCCTTATTATAAAATAATAACGTGAGCTAAATTACATACTAGGACGATAAAATCATTTTTATTACTTTGTAACTCAGTATTTTCAGGTTCGCTAGTAATGCTAAAGGCGGCGGCAGCAAAATTTGAGACTCAGAAAAAGCAAGACGAAGGAAAGCCAACGGGCTAAATAAATGGTAATTTTGAAATATATTTAGATTACCAAATGTGGAGTTAGTCACAAAGAGCATAACAACTATTGTTACAACTACGTCCAGCTGTGAACCACAATAATAAACCACATTTTCGACCACCGAAAATCGTTCAAACATCGTTTGACTATCAGCATGTATTCCATTGATGAAAGAAAAATATCGTTTAGTCTTGTCCCAGGAAAAATGCCATTTTAGCATCGTATCGCATTATCCTTGAATAGTATCTCTTCAAATTTACTTTCGCTGTACGAAAATCAAACAGGATATATATCTAGAAAGCATCTGCAACAAAAGTTACAAACAGAGTGTCCGCAGGACAAACAGTCGTCCTGCGTTTTATGCGAACTATAGACAACAACACGCGAAGGTTCCTTTTTGTTTTATCCATTAAGTACGTCTACAAAAAAAACTCACTTTGTGGCGAGTGGCGACCACCAACATTTTGAACTTATACTTTTCATTGAGTGGCGATATACGCTGTTTTGAGTAGAATGATACCAAACCGAATAACCTATAGACACACTGTTTCATTTTATACCGTTTAGCTTGGCATACCTAAAAACTCCTTTCACGTTGCGCATTTATACTTGATTTTGAAACCTTTTAAAAGATGCATTCGTTGCTGCAATAACAATTCTTTCTGTGTCACAGCCACACTTGAAAACTCCTCGTCGTCATCAGATAAAAAAAATCTTTTGTCTAGTCCATATTACGATGAATGCGTGTAAAGAGACGTATTTGTGACGATTCCCCGGATTTTACTACGCCTTTAGATGTGTATCATGTGTACTGCAGATTTTTAATGGTGATTCAATCATTGCTGTTTTACTGGCGTCTTTTTTCTGCATTACTTACTAGGTAGTTCCGTAAGTGGCATATGGCTTGCCGCTCTTGTAAATGTGATTATACATAGTTCTCCGCACTGTTTATGTGTGTTTAATTTAGTCCGAGTGTTGTCGGGACGGGAACCCCGCAGGTAGATTTTTTGCTTCGCTTTCTGATTTTTCACGGTTTTATATAAAATCGCACACATGTATGTATAAGAAAAAGTCTGAAGATGATGACGACTGACAAATCAAGGTCGACACGTTAACAGAGAGATGGGTTTGGGTATGAGCTAGTTATGTCAATCAAGAAAAATGTGTAACCCTTATTTAAAAGATTCCCCATTGATACATAATCGCCAATCCCATAATGTGAGTAGGTAGTATACGTAGGGGACTAATTGCATCGTCGCGGTCCGTAGAAAGGATTGTGGGTATATAATATTAGTAAGTTTTGTATGCATGTACTGTACATGACAGCAAATTATTGCAAAGGGAAAACGATAAAATTGACAATTTGACGATATCTTCAATCTTTTGTGTTGTTTTCTAAACACTAATGCATATAGATCCAGTAGATATTACTGAAAGTAACGGTGTATGGTGTGGTGTACTAAAGACAAAATTACAATATAATTTAAAATTTGCAAATTATACCATTCGGTTATTTGTTAAGTAGATATCTAAATATCGCAAGTTGAAAAACGCATGTAAGAATGATTCAGTTTTGCAAAAGATCGGTTTCTGAAATGCAACAACAACGTAACACAAGTGTACAAAGTTTACCACATCGTGATGGAGAGAACAAAGGCGAAATGCAGAACAAGTTGTACGGAGACTTTATTTTTTGTAAGAAATCGAAACCATAGCTAACTGTTGTTTTGTAACCGATGAAACTGGTAAAACATGGTAACTGCACGGATATGTTTCACAAAATTCAAATTTGAGAATGATGAAATAAATAAGCTTGTTTTAAGTTCTAAACTTGCATTTTCTTTTAAATGTTAACCACTAAAAATGCAACACTTTTCTAAAACCTTTTGTCTTGTGGTTTAAAGTGCATCATGATTGGTGCGTCGTCTACCTGGTGTACGCGGTTTATGAAATATGTTACACGTTACACAAATTTTTTCTTTCTTCTTGGCTGCGATGCGCCGCGGTATTATGAGCCGTATCCACGACCTAGCATAACGAAAGTGGGAAACGGGGAATACTTACCTAGGTTACACTTAAGGTATGGATTACCGTTAAGCTATATATAATATTTAATAAAAACTTATGACTTGCGTAAGCTGGTCTATACTTTACGTTGATTAGTGCAACGAAATCCGCATTTCAATAACTTATTACATCATCTGGAATTCATATAGCGCTGTTTTAAAATACGGCTGTTCATGCGGCGCTCTATATAGGTAGAAAATAGGATTGTATTACATAAGACAAAATTTGACGTATTTGCGTAAAACGTGTTTTTGGTCACAATGACCAAAGTTTACAATGGTATCTAGAGACAAATATTATTCTGATGTGTTTATCTAATTTCTAACCCCAACTCTAACCTATTATGCCCTTGAAACAACGTAAAAACCAAGTGACAGCTTCAATTTTATCATATAAATTACATGAAATTATTAAATATTGATAGTGGTAAGTGCAATGTTATTTATTTATCATGCTATTCTACGCGAATGCATTAAAATATTCATTGATCATAGATAGAGATAAGGTTGAATAGCGTTTCATCCTTTGAAGGTTGTGTCAGCTCAAAAAATGAAAGCCATTTTGTTCAGCAGTAAACAAAAATGAGATTATTCCTAATATTTTTAATAATCTCAATCTGCATTAGAAGCCGCAGAATCATATAAAACACAATGAGAACTTTTAGGAGGTAGCTCCATCTCAAAAAATGTTAGCTTGACTTATTTGTCAACTTTAGATTTGTAAGTTTGCCTATAGATGCATGTAATAGCAGACCAGTCAAATATGTAATTATTTATATGGTGGTGCTGTCCAGAGAAATTTATTTATGTCAGTGAAAGTATTAATGTTTGTAACAGTTTGTATATGCCAGTTTTGTTAATGTAGGCACGCAAAGTTATTGTTAGGTTTCACCGTTGACATATAATTAATTAATTACGTACAAGGAAGCAGACGGTCTTTGTCAAAGATGAAATTGTGTAGTTATAACCGGCTAGTTATGGGCTTGTGAATATAAATACAGCTAAAATTTAAACATGTACACTTATACACGTGCCACTCGTGCCGGACTAAAGAAATATATCTTCGTTAGACACGCAAGAGTACCACAATCATCACTCCTCACCATCGTCAATTTCGTCATAGACGTAGTATCACTCATTCTTGCAATTAGTTCACCATCAGTGCATTCAAATAAATTGTAACCAGTAAACCTTACCATCATTGTGTCAATTCTTTACTCTTAATCTACGACTGTATTTTTCTTTGGCATATTCGTCGAGTTAGATATAGTATACATTTTTCCTTTCATGGTCAATACAAACCGAATGATCATATAACGAAGCCCAAAAGTCTACATATCCGCCATCCATAAATGCGTTTCATCTGAATTAGAATGTTATAAAGGATGTGTACGAGTAAACGGAAGATATACAAATAAGAAGCCTTCAATATCCAAAACCTTTATATGTGAATGTGTGCTTGTAGAATTTCATTAGAAATTGAAACTGTACTATTTCGTCGTATATCCTCTATGAAATCTTACGTCTTCGCTTTTCATTGCTATAATAACAACTGCTACTGAAGAAGGTATACCATGATACTAGAGGGCATTTCATTCTACCAACTAGAGTGTAAGGTTACAGCTTTGCCTTGATCTTGTTTTCTTGAGAAACAAAAAATATTTTTTTATTCAAGCACCAGTTGGGACATTATTTAAACTGCCAGAAAATAAGTGGGGAAACGGACAAAAGATTAAAATAGAGCAGAATCACAGAAGGCTCTTCTGAAAATAAATGGGGAAATGGGGGATCTCCAGCAAAGCTGTGTTTAAATATGGCGTGTCTAAACATCCTATTTCATGTATGTAAATTTAAATTATACATCTTTCTTAAATCATGTAACTAACTGTCTTCTATTCACAACAAACACTTTTCCAGCGCTCCTTTTTCATTTGCTCAGCACACCATGTATAATTCATGTAATGCGATGCAATCATTTACCTAATAAACAGTATGAAACGTATACATTATATTTTTATATTACGTTTCATACATATAGACTGTTTACTACCGATATAAATACTTGTTTATTCCTTTTACTCTTTTTAACCTTTCTTACCTACGTGCATGCTTAAGAGTTTTTCTCTCAGATTTACTGACAAAGCAAGAAATTCAATTCAATTTGATAACACCTTGAAAAAGACACATACTCGTAGGAAATAATGTCAAACTCCGTCGTTTTCCCCTTTACAAATTGTAAGAGAGCGTGTGTGTGCAAGGTCACCATGTCAATCGGCTATTCATTCTGGGACTGATCATTATCCTCATCAGCAGCATGAACCAATTTTCTTTCTTTCTTTGATTTGATATGCCTATCTTATTTCCCTTCTTTCGCTCTCCTCCTCCTCCACCTCCTCTCTCTTTATCTCTCTCTGTCTCTGGAGGGATTCATTATTTTCTGAATACGAGCAGATTAGGTTAGAGAAACTATATAAACAATGGATGACATATATGTTGTCATCGGTGACAACTGTAAGACGACCCAGCAGAAAATTACATGAGTTGGAAGATGATGATTGCATTTGATATCGCATTTGAATACCGGATTATTAGCATGTTTATTTTTGTTCCTTTGTGAATTTAAATTGCAAGGTCAAGATGTTTGGATCTGGTTGTGAAGGTGGCCGTTGAGTGTGGACACGTGATCACTCAAGAATAGTTGCGGGGTGACGTGAAAATAAGAGGGAGCAGATATGATATGTAATATTTCATAAAGAGCATAACAGGAAGTTCTTCAAAAAATTTTGAAAATATTGTCAGAAATAAATAAGGCCAAGGTTGGTGGTAATAACAGTATTTGCGTACGAACGTACAGTAGAGCCCGTCTGCAAATTAATATTGTCAGAATTTTTTTAATGTAATACGGGAATCGTAGTAAGCCTTGTAAAAGTCAAACCTTGTAATTTAAGTGAAACTTTAAATTAAATCGAGTAAAAAATTATGCACCAATGAAATTGTAAGCAATGCATAAGTAAAGTTCTTCAAATGTTGAATGTTCCTGTCATGACACCGTCAATGTCATGATTAAAAAAATAATATAATTTATCATTGTTATCATCATAAAATGCAAGTTGGGGACGGAAATGTTTTCCGATAAAAAATTATTTTGTGGAAATAATGTATGGTCTTTTATAGCAACGCTGGTTGGATACTTGTGTTAAATGTAAATGACGCCTTATCTATCCAGTCAAGTTTTGAAGTATGTGAGTAGTTGTTAGTAATGCGTATTTTAAAGTGAATTAAGGCCCCTTAAATGCAAAAACGTTTATTGCTGATCTGTGGTTCAAGCTGAAAATATGCATAAGCATGTCTAACTCTTGCTTGCTAAGAAAAAACGCTTGAAAATAGGTTTACTGATGCCGCAAATGACATATGGTATTTTTAACATGATAGTATCAATGTTAACACGGAAAAGGAAAAGTAGGCAATAACAACAGCCCAATGCACATAATAAATGACAAAATAGATCAAAACTGTAGGGCATTTACAATTCTTCATTCATGCAAGCTTCCTTTCAATGTCACATTTCACGCCCACGTTAATTTTTCGATCAAAGGAAACCGTTTGTAGCCTAGTAGTTGCAGCATTCTTATATGCTGAAATCATGGAAATGACATTTGTTTTCATAAAATAAATCCAATGTTTTGAATTTTGAAGGGGTTTCTTACAAAATAATAAAATTTACAGCTTTCCTCAAAACTTATGTAGTCTCGGGGTCTAATAGTATCATCAAGTATCAAACTAGTCTAAAAGAAACCTTTGGTGTCTTGGTTTAATGAGCTATAATATCACAGGCTACGTATCTTTTTTTTTACGTAACTGTGGGTAACAGGTATCCCTTAGCGTAATGAATAAAAGAGACCTAAATGAGGATATAACTGAAAAACTGTTTAGTAAATAGCTAATTTTGTAAACTTTTATTTCTGTAGACGTACTTTTGTTGTCCTTTACTTTTTCTGTTTTCATAAACACTCTTAACGTTAAACTGACAAAGGTGGATTTTTTGGAGAGATGCGATGTTTGCTGGTTTAGCAAGCAACGAATAGCTAAAACGAAAATATGCATCCTTCCATGATATTGATAGCTTTACGAGGCAGACAAAATGTCTATCGTACACTCCCGCAGTAGAAGTGGTAAACGTTACATAGAAAGTGAACGTTATACCTGGCAATGGCAATCAAAATTAATTACTAATTAAACAACAACAAGTCATAACCTAACAATTATAACAGTGACAGACAAGATTGCGCGTGTTATAATGTCTGTATATTTACGGTGATCAGGCTAGACTGTGTAATTACCCTCGTACCTATCGATTTTGACGTTTAAAGTATGCTTCGGTAATAATAATACTGAAATGTTGTACTCTGTACACTTTAATATCTCCGTCTTTGCTTGCCCGAAGAGTAAGATCATCCACCTTGCCTGTTGTTTCGTGTTTCTTATGTTTGTGTCTTTCCCTCTCTATTGATGAATCATCATCCCCGGTGCTTAACTACACACTTAACACTTCAAGCAATAAAACTTACTTTTTGTCCATGCTCATTAACTGGTATCCCGTAATGTATATATAAGCAAGTTAGTTGCGTCTACGGAGTACGGAATATGCCTTAATGTTTAAAATAAATATATATAAATATAATGTATACCTCACACCTTTAACTTTCGTCATGCAATTTTTCTCTCTGTCTGTCTTACAATCACAATAGCAGCATCAGCACAGTAGTAGTAGTAGTAGTAGTAGTAGTAGTAACATGTATGTTTCGTTATTGCAGACAAAACTTCGCCTTTTAAGGTATCAAGTTTCAAAGCAAAAAATAAAATCTTTCTAAGAAGTTTGAGTTCATTTTCGAGACGGAGTGAACAACCTAAAAATTGTTCAGCGTGTTTCATAAATCCAATGACCCAGACACAAGTTAGATTATGCAACGGCTATATAGGTAAGAAAAATAAACAAGACACTGGGTACAACTGGATACCCAACTTTAAAAAGGTGTACCTATAACCCACTGTGATATTTTCTATCTTGATCCCACTTCGGTAAGGTAAGGTGTCTTAAAGTTTGACTTAAATGACAAAGGACGACACTACTAGGTAAGTATACACAAGAATATTGTCTGAACAAAAATAATTTTATCATTCATCCAAGCGTGGCGGCAATTAAAGGACAATGCACTACGACTTCAAAACAAAGCGTAGAACACTTTTTAGTTTCAAATTTCCAAAGAGAGAGAGAGAAGAATACTCGGAGCACGAGCGCGGACAAAGGGTCACCTTATAAGCCCAGACGAAGTAATAATATGTTTAATGGATGACTGAGCATTTTATTACACAAAAAATTGGGATAATGAAAATAGTTATGCTTGACTTGACAGGTTGTCATGCGTTTGGTTATAATGCATGACGGTATAACTTGTCTGTATAAGAAAAGCTATTATTAGTACTAAATTGTCAAGACGCATCTGAACTCATTAGCATCACAGTGCATAGGATCGAAAGAATGACTGCTGTTGTGCTGGTTATAATCCATCAAGCACAATGTTCTGAATTTTGGCGAATTACTATGAGTGTCCAGTTTAGGTAGGATGGTTTACACAGCACTATGAACTTGGCGACAGACATTATCAAATTACATGGATTTATTATCTAAACTATTCCTCCGTGTAAAAATGTTTATCAATAAAATAACATGATTGCAGGTCCAAATCCTTTTGAAATTCTTCCATCTATGGGCTAGACCTGATTTAGCAGACATTTTATTTATGTTATTCTTAAAGGAAATCATATTTAGAAATTTTCAGCGGAAAATTTTCCTACATTATCCTACGAAAATTGCGTATTGCTGTCCCCATCTAAAATATAATGCTTGAGAATGGTGGTAGTTGTTTTTATAAAGTATATTTTCGTGATATTTTTCCATTATGCCTTTTTGCCGTCAGGGTATTTAAATTAACATTATAATTGAGTAACTTTTGAGTTTACGGTAATTAGCATCCGTATTAGTAAAAATGTGGGAGCCCATTAGCATATAGAGAAAACTGCTGGGAAAAGGACAAGATACAACACAGCATAGCATATGATGAAAACTACATACACCTTTCTCGTCCTTAAAATCAGCACTAGCAGCAAATCTCCAATTCTCACCTTACAAAAGTACTGCAATATGGGTTCAAGCACAAAGAGAAGAGGAACACCTGGAGTATTTGCAAACATTTTAACGAAACCGTGTCATGTTGTAATTTTTCCCATGCCGCTATTCGTGTGTTTATAAGGGGCAGATAGGGAAAAATGGAAAGAGAAATGTGTCTTCATTCAGTGGAAACTCATTACATTACGTGTATTCCAATGTCATTAAACCCTTAAAGGTTCACTGTCCACGAAAAAACTTGTGTAGGTGGTTGCCTAACAAGTCATCTTTAAGCTTCTTCCATCCTCGAGGTGGTGGAAAATTGCATTCTAATTTATTTATAGCGTATTACAGAATATTATACAACCTGCAGCTTTCATTTGCATGTTTCTTCACGTTTTCGTAACGCGTGCTTTTTTTATGCATGCGACTATATATGTAATATTAAGTACGTGTGTGAAATGAGAACTGATATCCTAATTGGATTGATACAGAAAAAGCACTTGAGCGTGATAGCCATTTTTACTTCTACTTCATAACATTATACGTATACACAACAAAATGGTCGACAGCAAGGATGGGCGGGAATCATCGCCAAAATATAAGGAACGGGGTTGACTTTTCGGAAAATGTGCAGGTTCCCGGCAATTTGCGCGGTCCCCGTTTGTTAGATTCCGGATTGATATAAAATATTCATTGGTACATCTTAAGTAAATTAGGTCCCCAGTTTCTCGGTCCCCGTAGGGGCCGGCTGCCTCCCACTCCCCCCACTTTCATCATTGATGCCGTTTCAAAATAACATTCTTCGTAAATAAGCTGACGACAATATTGTCAATAGCTATAAAACTAACACAGCAGTGTATGTGCAATACATGTACAATATCCCCACACGGGTTGGTTGGTGATGAATGAATTGTGACATATGTACCACTTGTACATATATGACATTTTAGTAGTTGTTTGCTTATAAAAATAGGTTAAATATGTTAATCTCTACTAATTAGACAGTTTTCTCTAGTATCATCAGAAAAAGAGCCATGTTCTACATTTTGTTTCCCTTTAAGCAATAAAAAGCTCGTTAAAATTAGAAATGTTGAGTATTTTCTAATTTACCACTTGATTATTTTTTTGTAATTTTGTCATATCCATTTCCCCGTAAATGTATTTAGCCAATGATATTTAAAAGGTTATATAGATGTAGAAAGCATGTGATGCTATAATCGTTCAAAATTTACTTGTTTACCTAGGGTCCTTATTACCATGTAATTTTTTTGGCGTTCCACGTAGTAGTAACCCTTTGTTTTCGTCCGAAAAAAAATTTATAAATAGAAATCTCAAATCTCTTCAAAGAAATTATGTCTGTTACGTTGGAGTGTGTTGCTCTCGCTTTCTTCACGAAATTTCGCCGTATTTCTAATGACAAACGACAAAACAAAAACTATCATGGATACAAGAGCCCTTGCATAATAAACTAAACGAGGTTTTTTGTTTTTTTCTCAAGGGCTTTCTGTCTCTTTCTTTAAACTTTGAGCCTCATTGTATTTAGCACGTCATGGACGTAGCATGCTATTTAGTAAGACTCTTACATTTCGTAATATCACCACACACATCGTTTTTTACTGTCATTGTTGCGTCTGTAAACAATTAGGGCATATATCTGTTTTTGTAATACCTGTGGCTAATATAAGCATAAGATTTTGCCATTACCGCGAAAACTATCTTCATATTTTTTTGGAAATCAGCGAAAGTATGAAATATCTGTAAACGAACACACATAGCGAATTTAGGCAAAGCCAGTAATAGTTTTTTTCGCGGAGATTTAAAGAAAAAATGTGAGTACAGAAATAATACAATGGTAACATACCCACGATCCACAACTGACAAAACACCCTGGGGCCCATCGTAATTTTCATATATGCCGTTCTGTATTCCATGTTGCGCCTTTTGACCAGGTGGGATCTTTACCTTCGTGGCAAGCATGCCAGCTTTGCCAGTAACGTTGCCATTTCAGCAGACGTTTTAAATGCCGCATCAAATACCATGCATTTTTTACTCGCCGAAAATTAATTATTGCTTCTCTATATTATGCCAATACCATTTCTTGCTTGGTTTCTTTGCTTTCTGAGAGAATGTGCCATAAAATTGTGCTTGGTGAAGCAATTTTTTTGTGCCCAACCAAACCAGCGAAATTTAAAGCTCATAAATCTGTCTTGGCCTGGACCCGCTTCCATGGTAATGTATCATAATGTGCAATTTTGCCAATGAAAATGGTTTGTATCTCATAAAACACGCCGGGGGTACATAGTCAGCAGTTATCATTATGCTGAGTTACGTTGTAACTTTAGAACCGTTAAGTACAATCTCGGCAAGTGTGCATACATACGTTCGTACAAAAATCAACTCCGTTTTTGCCAACTAACAACATCAACATTACTAGTTCATTAGTTATTTACTTACCTTTTCGTTGACTTGGTCAGCTACCGTTCCACTTGTGCCATTGGGCTGGGAATGAAGACCCTTGAAATGCATGCATTTTTTCTTGAATCACCATTAAAATATTACATCACTGACTACCACTAATAAGTATTTATGTTCTTGTAACTCGTCACTTTTTTGCTGACATGCCACTATTCTGACACGATAACGTCTCAAAGTGACCCCTTCTTGTTTATTACTAACGTAAGTTGTTACTGTGCAAAAATAACCACTGTTCGCGAATACACAACTTTCCCTCTTTCCTCTTTACAGCATTTACCCAACCTACTGACTCACAGTTGTGTTCTGTTAATATTTAGTTTTAATATGTAATGCCCTCTGACAGCACACAACCTACCACCTGGAACTCGTCAGGACCGCAAATCCCTCAACACTGACATTTTTACGCAGCCGAATCCTACTTTTATCTCTTTTTCCAGCACAAGGTCACCCACAAGAGGCTTCTCCGACACTTCCTGTTTTACCTTAAAAAATCTACTCAGAAACAGCCTCAACTTGGTCCACCACTTGGAGCATGTCAATCTTCGTACTTTTAACGATCCACCACCTTTGTTTGCAATTGTCAATCGTTTTAAAAGAAAATTTTCACGGATTATAAAAATGTGCATGTGTCTCCATGTCCACATTGCATTGACAGATTGCTAAAGTTCTTATATGCACGCTTATATACACACAAATCTATTACTGGGCCAATGTAAAAATCGTGTGATGGTATGGCAGGCAGAAAAGGCTTAAAACACGAGCATTTGCCTGTATTCATGCAACTACATGTTAACGTATAGTTAAATCTCTCCATTGTAGCAACTACGGAGTTAGAGATAAAAAACGATTTCATATCTGCTTGTTATACCCCACGGTCATGTAGCAAAGCTTACACACGACCGCTGATACTATTACACAGTAAAAGCGGAGTAGAGTATGTATGTGTGTAGTAGCCAGTCGTGTGTCGTTCGCGACGAGGAACGACGACACGATGATGATGATGAAGATATTTTCCCTTTTGCATTAAGGTTAGTATTAGCGGCAGACCCCGAAAAGCAAGCAAACGCAGAGTCGAGAGAACTTTTTGAAGGTTAAACGGTGATGGTATTCCAGAAGTAAGATGTATGGATCATATCAGAAGGATGTATTGTGTTCGTATATGATTCATACACCAGACCCATTTTGGAAGTTAGTAACTACCGTGGGTTTCTTCTGGTGGTGTCAAAACTGGCTTACACATGAAAATAAGGCTGATTTACAATATTACAAATGAGAGAGAGCTATAGAGGGCAGAAGGGTTGCATTTTTCCCCAGTAATAATAATAGGATAATATTCAAATCGAAATGTTCATACATTTTATATGCGAAGGAACAACAAGTTAGATAGGAATACGATGGATGCTCTTCTGTAAGCACCGGGTTTGCCTGCTGTATGTTTGTGTGTATATGCAGAAGAGGTGTTTTCGTATAAAAAGTATCTGTTGCTTTTATATATAAGGTTTCCTTGTGGTTGTTAGACTTTGTCAATCCATAGGCGCTTGTAGGGGCTTATTATGTTGTGGTAGCAATAGTTGTAGTAGTAGTAGTGGTAGTAGTAATAGCTATTGTACATTAATTTTTACGTGTTTTGGTGCAACTTGTTTCATTCGGTATCGGTACTTCAGTTTTCTCTGACAATCTCAGATTTCCTCTGACTGAATCATGTTGCCTGCCTCTGCCCATCAGCAAAAAATGAAGTGGAGCACATGAACAATGATGACGATCATTTACGAGTATGTATTCGGATTTCTCGGCGAGATGCATACCTTGAAGTGGAAGTGGTAACATAATTGGTCATGGTCACTCTGGCCTGATGATAAAACAGTAATATATTATAGATTCCTGGTGAATTGGTAGTTGTTGACAGCTAATGTGCAATAAAATGATGGACTGCTTCAGTACAGAACATAAAACACGTAAATAAATGATGAACAATGCTACAAATCTTTTGAGAATGACTTCTTATGCCATGCAATTCAACATGCGATTAAGAAAATTAATTATTTCAATGTTACATGAAGAACCTTTAGTTTACTTTCCATGGTTTATTAATTAGAGTAACAGCAAGTTGGTATGGAAAAGATCTGATGGTTTCCCTATTTCAACTTTTGCTACAAGAAAGCAACATTTAATTACCATAGAATTATAACAAAATAAATTGTCTAAACCACTTCAACGAAAAATGTATTAAGAGATTAATGCAGCACTCGACAATGGATCATGATTTATCATGGACACGCCCATTACCATGGTTAATTTTCATAAAGGCATAAATATTATTTTTTTAAATTTACAACATATATTACCCTGTGGACTTTAGGACTGCTACAAATGTATTGACATCTTTTTGTTGCCGGTATTGCAAGGAGTAGTTTTTCTTTCACATTTGCATCTACCTTTTTACAGTTACCACATTTACATAACGAATCCACCATGAATTTTGTATTGAGGATAACACTTAACTGAACACACGTGATTCTTACGATAGAACTTAATTACGCAGGAATAAACAGTAGCGTTCATCGCAGATGAAAGAAGGGAAACTTTCCATAACATAGGCACCGTTTTCCCTTTGAAATCTCAATATGCACAATGGTTCCCACTTTGTGTGTGAAACTGTCTCTCTAGCTTAAGTGCAAAACATCATGCCCAAAATTCTCAACACCGAATGATATAAAACGTACGTATATTTCTCTACATTTGTCTGTCATTTCCTTATTTCCTAAGCTACTGCATTGTTGACGTTTTACGTTTATAGGATCAGCCATATTTGTGAGACATATGCACTTGAAGTAGTTTACTCATCGACAATTTCATGTGTTGCGCTGAATGTAAGCGATGATATCATTGGTATATGATTGGCCATGAAAAGACGGTATAACACGACTGTTGAGTATGTTCAGGTAAAAAGTAAGCTTGCAACTAATGTTGAGTGTATTCGAGTTTTCATTTGCCAAATTTTGGATATAAATTGACTGTTGTTATCTGTGTTTTTTCCAGTCTCCCTGCTTATACCAATTGCGTTCTTCTATAGTTTGTTCAATTTTGCATGGTACCTTTTATGTAAATGTGGTATTACTTTCGCTCCCATGAGCTCATTGAGGTGATACATTGATGAGATATGATGATACTTGCCTGTGAGACAATGACAGAAAGTGGACAGATTAGTGCAAATGGACAATGGTATGAACAATGTTATGTTGGAAAACACTTTTATTAAAAAATGCATAGCATCTGTGTATTGTGTAAATTCCACTTAGGTATTTAAAGCCAGGAATAAGTGGATGATTTGTTTTCAATAATTTTATGTGTACCAATATAAAAGATATAATGACACCAATAATCATTGTTTACGTAAAATAAAAACGAGCTCCTACATTTAATCGGTGTACCTAAGCATATGCCCGAAATCGACCTATTTCTATAGTAGAATCTAGGTATATAGGAAATTCGGGTAATTAATTGCCTTTATTCAATATTGCCACATCGTACATGCTTCTCAGTCTCAATTAAAATAATATTCACTTCGACATTCAAATGTTTAGTCAGCTAGGAATCCAAAGTTTCTTTATCTGTTTCGCCCAAATCTTTTTTATCTCTTGCAATAATACAGTAAATTTTATAATCTTTACACTCTATTAGGCAGTAATAACGGATTTGCACTTATTCTGCAATAAAGTGAAGTTGTGCTGTACTTACCCGTGTTCATTATTTCGTCATTCCCTAAAATAAACTTTTTACAACAGGTTATGTTATAAAAAGTGACAGTTTTATCACATGCATTTGCACTGAAGGTCTGGGTGATTTTTAAATTTGGTGCATCAAACAACGTTGACCTACCTAATGTGTGGATATACATCTTGAATACAAGGTTTCATAAGACTGCTTTCATCCTTTTTCATTTCAATGGTATGTCTGCCATCTTTCATTCTCAGTACTTATCCAGTTATACATTTTATCATTGTCAAAGTTCAAACTGTAATTTTTCTCGAAAATTAGCCCCCCTGTGGTGTTAATGCCACGCGTAACTCGTAAATATATTTAGTTTCTTAATAGTACACATTTCTTTGGAATTTAGGAAGATGATGTGTGAAATTTTAAACATGCCATGTGCATATCAGTAAAACTATGGATTAAAACACTTTCATCATAATTTGTTCCTCGTTCATGAATAATAAATAACCTGTGACATGCGCATGCCATGACACATGTCGGTACAAGAATTTTATTTGCGATTTCCTAAAAATGTCTACTTTTCTTGATTCAACAACCAGCTTACAAATATATACACACTTGACTGGTTGTACTAGTCTTCAGGCCGTGTGGTAAAGAGTGACGGCATGTAACATTATGGCATGCGGCAGACTCTTGCAGGGACGGGACAACACTTTCACATTTGCAAATTTCTTGGGAGAGTTCCCCACTCTAAATATTCCGCCTGTATTACCGAGAAAACAAACTTATTTTGATTTTTAATACGTTTAAATGTCTATATTTTAAAGGTAACATGCAATGCAAAAGACACCGCACCTTTCTTCTACAGCGGAAAAATTCACCATTCGCCATAATTTTGACATATTGCGATGCGCGATGAATAAATCTTCCTTTACATTTTGATTGTGTTGTGACACATTAAGTTTATGGCAAAGCATGCTTGTGTAAATATTAACTGTTTTTCGGCTTTCTAACAGTACCGCCTGCATTCTTTTCGATGCACCGTAAATTTGATGAAAAACGAAAATGTTCATTTCATTTCCCCTGTATAAAAATGCATTTTATAAAGAAGGTGAAAAGGAATGTAGCAAGACAGTTCATTTGAAAATCTTTGATCTTTAATCTTTGGGCATTGGAATCCAATTTCAATTTGCTTCTTTCTCTTAAAACAGGATAATATCGTTTTTAAAGAAAGGCAAACTGCATCTAACGTACTGTTATGCCATGATAATTTACCCGGAATGTTGTGTGGATGACAGTAAAATGATGGCAAAGATAGATGCACTACAGAAAGGTTTCGTTTTTCGTTGATATGCCCGCTATTGACCATATACAGGACAAGGGACAATACAATACGCGAAATGCCAAAATTGGGAAAGGTTTAAGTTTTTCTGTGAAAAATCTCCAACCTGTTATCCATCGAGTATCTTTCTGTTAACGATTCCCAGGAATATACACGGACGTCATACTCTCATTTTAAATGTTCAATGTGAATTCACTTTTGTTAAGGGCTGAAGCTGGCAGTGCAGCCGAACCCGAACATGATTGCAATTTTAACATAATCAATCATACTACTGTTATTTGAGCGAAATTGAAATTACTGATGGCAACAGCATCGAGATAAGCACCAACAAGGACGACGAATAATGTGGATTGGTCATTCATGGGCAGTAGTTGCATTATTGTGTGATTCACCAAATAGCCCCGGCGAATGTGAATTCAGATATTCGTCCACTTTATCTGCTTGCTCATTGCCCTGTCGCCATTTTTAATTTTAATTCAAATCACAAGTGGGCAAAAAGGGAATAATGAAAAAAATGAGATGCTCAACTTTTTCTGTTGAAAGCTACGAGGAGAGAATTAGACAGACACCCTGGCAAATTGGAAGCCTCACATGATATAAATATCATCCCGTCCTGTGTATACTGACAAGAACAAAAGAAGACATGGATAAACTAGATCACTGTCACGTTGTTTTCCTCCCAGTTTGGAGTAATCTGGCATTCATTACGCTGATGTAGGAGTGTCCAGGGGAATTTATGTATGTACAAAGACCCTTTCACTACTATCATTATCCAATATAGTATCTTGTGTTTCATCTCACACCTGTGTTAAAAATGTAAAGAGTAATACCATTCTTGTACAAGTATATAGTGAAGTAAAACGTAAAATGAAAGCATTAACAAGTGTAAGTTTAATCAACCCATAAGTATAGGAATGCTTGATGAGATGACTCTACGCGAATTAAACATATTTTTTGTGGCATTCTCTCTCTTGTTCATCTTTGTTTCTCGTTTTGGTCTACTCTACGTTTT
>JAHZNE010008085.1:0-10421 GCA_027744055.1 Callyntrura sp. NNG-2020
TGACATTGACAAATGACATGTCATTTTAAATGTCCAAAATATTGGAGGTCGAAAAAATTGACAAATGGACATGCTCTGACATGTCCAATGCTCATGGGCATTGACATAGGGCCAACCCTAACTGCACTAACATAAACATTTTTAAATGGCTTGTTTAAAATCATAGGCGCTGCGTAGGTAAACAACAATATTTTCAAATCAATTATTCTAGCTTGTCATTAATTTAATGATGTTCCAAACTCAAAAAACAAGCAGAGCCCAATGTTTCATGGTAGACCAGTCGAACCTAGTTTCATAAGATACATAAATAATGATGGAAGTTTCCTACAACTGCGATATCATTCTACTTAACGCTCAAAACAATTACAAAACTCATCAAATACACAAATGCTGGTAAGTATGAGGATGTTCTAGTTCATAAGAATGTTATAAGGATCACCATCATCACGTATGCACCACAAACGACCTTGCAAAGAATTTTTCTGCTTGTTTTGTGAAAGGATTATTGCCAATACCCGACCTTGCAATACTAATTTTGTTTACACAGATTTCCTTTTCCTGGGTTGAGTATTCACTAGTTCTCACAATGCTCGTTTAAGTATATATGCAGCGCTGCTGGATTATCCTCTATAGCGAAGATACAACAATTTGCGGAGAAATGCCAGGAATGAACAAGGTCGCACATGGAACTCTCTAATTGCATATTAAATATAATGAAACTACATATACATTAATTTCAACATAGTTGAAATAATTTTGGAGAAAATATATTTTCACAAAAATATTTTACTTAATCGATTAATTAGACATTGCGTAAAGGAAAGTGTGGAAATTGTAACATCCGATACTAACAAGTGCAGATTAACTGTGTTAATGGATAGTATACTTTAATATGTCATGTTGAAAATTAGACACTGAAAGATATTACGCCACGTGCTTCTCCTTGAAAATAAAAAAATCTGTCCATTCTCTCTCTTTGCACATTGCCTGTACTTTTTATATCTACACATTTCATTAATAAGGACTCAACTGCAAACACAACATGCGGGTGGGGATTTACTGCACGGCCTATTGATTCAATGAGTGGACTGGGGAATTTAATCTCGCCATAAAATCTACGATGAGGAGGGATGCGGACGTGAGCTACAAAACGCAGGATATAGAGTATACCATATTCAATATTAAGACGTCAGAATGCTGTAAACGATATACTCAGTCTCTTCAAGCACAAAATGCAAAATGTATTGTTTTCCACATATTACCTCCGTCGTCCGTACTGCCGCGTTCGATGCATTACTACTTTAGAATATATGGTATTATATTATGCAATGTACTTAGCATTTTCATGCGGGAAACGAAACAGCACATTTTAATAGAGCGATCATAATTTCGGAATGAAATTTTCAAGTGCTTTACCACAAGTAGGGCAACTCAGCAGCCTGGCCAAGTTATACGAGAAAAGCAATAACATGAAAGGCTTTGATTATATTTAGAATGGTTAACAAGGGCCATTGATTTTGCAAGCATGGCTTAACTTGATGATTTCGGTTTTGTTGGATTTTGAGACAAAAATAATAAAATAAATTGGTATATACCGTTTTAAAAACATTTATATTTCCAGCAAAAATTATTTCATGCACATGGTTAACACAATTTCTTCATTGTCGATATCGTTGAACGTTCATAGGTAGTAAAATATGTGATAAATCAAACCAACACAAATATTTGACATTAGAGCACGTATTTTTTGTTCTCGACTCGACTCGATTTACCTGCCGCAGATCTATCTTAACATGAGGAAAATTTCGTTTTGGCAGAAAAAACAATTAGCAGTTTGTTTTCGTTCCGTTGAACGGAAACTTTTCCCGTATTTGCCCATTCTAAACAAATTCCGAGTAACAACTCAAAGTAAATAAAGCCAAAAGCTCTCTCATTTGCTGCACACTGTAACAATCATCCGCAACTGCAACGTTGTTATCAATTACAGAAGCTGTGTTAGTTTCTCCAAGTGAGAACACAACCCAGCAGCAGCACTTTGTTAGAAAAGAGAGCAACCGCTAGAAAAGAGAAACCAATGAAATCAAGCTTAACCAAACAAACCGAAACCCCGCACAGCGGAGAGAGAGAACGACAGGAGTAGTCGGTAGGGTGGTGATGATAAAAATGTATAAAAAAATAAGAACAAATCTCTCTCCTGACTCGTCTTCAATAACCGCAAGCAATGAACAAATAAACAAACCCAAACACCAAGCGATGCATGCAACGTGGCGTCCCAAGATAAATTCAGGGGACGACAAATTTAATGACTGTTTAGTTTATTCCCGCCGTGACAAAGAAGACAAGGGAGAAAGTTAACACACACAGGAGCATGCACACATAAAATATGAAAACAACCCCGAGTTACCGACCGACTGCCATGTCACTGTGCCACGTAGTATTTTCTGCCTTTGAGCGAGGCCTGCTAAATGCCAATAAATAATGTGACGAAAATGACGATAACAATGCGTGATGATGCAACACATCTTTTTATTCTCAGGGGAATCATCAATCCATTAAAAATCACTTTTGACCAAGTGTGAACTAACTGCAGTGTAAACTTTGCGGGCTGCAGTTGTTTAGATTGTATGGTGGTGACACAGTAATGGAACCAATCCATAGGGAACAGCACAGCTAGTTAAAGCAGTAGTACCTACTACAACAACAATCACTTTATCAACACTATGAACGAGAGGGGTGTGATAATTTGCATTTAGTAGTGTGGGAGCAGCTACATTTGCGCGACAGAGATGTACGTAACATCATAAAAAATAAAATGAAAACATTCGAATCGCCCGATAGCCTGGAAGGGAACAGGACGATTTCCATTATAAAAATGTTCCCTTCTTCCGCAGAAACTCCCAATAGTTTTCTACTCGGCATTATGAAGTGTTCATTCTCCACACAGCACACATGCATTTGTGATAACAATGAGAGATATTATTTTTCACACTTTCCCGTTCTTCGTTAAGATATAAAGCTCAAGCAATACTTGGTAGGGCGTATTTTCTCTCAGAAAATCAAACAAAATGTATCAAAGAAGCTAGGAACAAAGTTGCATTCATGGTTTGACAGAGTAAAAAACGAAAAGGCTTTAATTGACTGTTGATTTAAAGAATGGGCGGGTAGAATACAAAGAATAGAGAATGTTTTTGCAGTTGCAGTATAATTTTCTTCAAAAGCTCCAGTTCCACTACAAAGTAGAAAATAGAATGCTACCTCCCCCACTTTCTCTGAGATTTACCGGGCGATATTTTCTTGAAAAGCTACCAAAGAAAATGAAATGTAAACTATCACAAAGTGATCGACGTGCTACTCAATGGTTGTCGCATGGAATAATTGACAAGTTAAATTTGAATGGTAGGTCAACTCAATCAGACAGCTTGGCACCACTGGTGTACCACCACCGAAGAATGCTCCCGAAATACGTTGTAATATCTTCTTCTCTTGTGGTCTTTGGCGATAGTGTTACCCTGTACTGTACACCGCTATAATGGTGATGATGACAGCAGGAAAAAAGCACTGGGGCATGGCATTGTTCATTGTGTTGACTGACACATGAACAAAAATGTGTGGAAATCTATTACACAGAGTCTTCATCGTTTTTCTTATGAAAACTGCAGTGTGTATACAATATCCATCTACACAGAGAGAGTAAGCACAAAACCCCATTATTCCCTGTTATGATTCAATATTTCAACTGTGCGATCACGCTATTTATTCCCAATTCAATTCTTCCAGCAGCAATGACAAAAGATACAAAAAGTGAAATGCTCAAATTTTACGCTAGGCAGTAGTAGTGTAGTAGTAGTTCAATGATAATTTCCTGGGCGGAACCCTTCTCGTTATCGTTGTCATTCTTATTTTGGGTTTGAATCCTGCCTGCACAATGGGGAGTAAAACCGCAGTCAATTCAATTATCACATAAAATCACAATTCACACACAGCACACACATGCAGCAGCAGTATGGACTGGCCGTGCATTTTACAAGTATTAAAGTAGACGACGGGCATCCAAGGTGGCATTTATTATTATTCCTGTTGTATGGTTTTCTCTATATAGCTGGGAGCAACGGTATAGCAAAGCTGGGAAAGCTATAAAATGTCATTCAAGCTGGATGCATTCAAACAATCCCACCACCACCTCACAAATGTATTGCGTTGAGTATTGATGTATTCAAAATATTATACGATATTATTATTCATATTTTTCTTCCAAGATTCAGTTTCAATGCAAGCCATCAAAGGGAGCGGATATGTCATCTTTTCTTGATCTGCATATTATGTCGATTCTCTTTGATTCCTTTGTTGTGGGGCTGCCTTTACCTTGCCTTCTCATTTGGATCAGAAAAAGCAAAACAGCAAAAGTCTGAATAATACATTTAATAAATTGTTGCGCCATTCAATGTTTAGGTAATGAAGGTATCAGGTATGGACAAACCATAATGGAGACATGGGCAATAATGTTGTATATGAGTTGTTTGTAAAATAAGGAATGTTCGAAAAAGCATACATATTTAAAGAAATATTTTCAACTCTACTCTTCACTTTTTCTTGCCTCCAATGAAGGCCTTCCATTAATTACTCGTGAACTCGTGTTTTAACAAAAATGAGTATTAATATGCAACAAATCAGGTACGACAACAAAGGGATATTTAAATCTTGTTACTACTTACCTACGAGATGCACACATGTATAGGCAAAAACAACAAACCGCCTATTGTTGACATTTCCGTGTAGTTTTCCAGTGACCAAATGTTTTGTCTAATTTGTGTACAAATGTGTGTACACACCAGGACAAAAATGCAAATGAGATTGAAATAATATTTGGCATATACAAATGGATCAATAAATAAATAGGTACTTATTTTTTTCTTCTTCCAAATGGAAGGATCTATATTTTCCCCTATTGTTCCCTGATTTTCATCACCTTTTATGTATCCAGAAAAAATGCATCCATGTATGTACGCGTACGTCCGAAAAGAAATCTGATCGTAGATAACCGACATCGATAACAAAAACATGCGTGCTGACATCTACAAGGAAGGTCACGGAGATCAACAACAGATCCTCCTCTGCCCGTGTAATGCCACATCCTCTATTTTTTGGGGGAAAATGTGTTAAAAAGGACAAAAATTTGTCGAAAACCCTAGTCGAGCTCGGTATGTAAGTACCATGCTGGGTTTTGGTCGTACAAGCTTATTGTTTTGCAGCATGCCACATTTTGTGACAATTATATAAAATATATTATTTGAGGAGAAGATAAAAATGTGTGTTATGGAAGATATGAATGCGTGCATCTCATTTCGTTCGTTTTTGTGGACGCTAATCCCTCAAACCATCATCAGCATCATATGCCGTACACAATTATATGTGTGCCATAGGGAACTCAACCCCCCTACTAGATGGTAAGTTGGTAACCCAGTGTCAATCATTTCAAAACAGAGAGAGAGAGTGTGTGTGTGTGTACGCATAATGAACAAACGTTGTGAATAGCGGGCACTCTGCACGGTAAAAGATGAACAAAATATAACAGACCTCACCTTCATTACGCTTCACTTCGTTTGCATTGATATTTTTCATTGAATCCAGAATTGATACTGTATGACGCACATTTGTATGAGTAAATAGCTATTTGGACTATTACACTGTTCCTCAATATAACAACACATTCTTCTGTTTATTTATGCACATGCCGACAACATTCAGAAGGAAAAAACTTTAAGTTAAGGAGACGAGAAGAGGCATGAAGATGTGTACAACAACCACAGCCACAATCACTGATGAAGATGAGCCCGTGTAGAGCCATCATAAAATACAATTGTAACCTATAGGACAGTATTTGGCGGCTCTTGGTTTTTGTAGATTTACAGGCGCATGAAAATGGAAAGATCAAAATGAACTCTGTTTTTGTGAATGTGGGTAGTTTCTTTCGGATTAGGGATAGGGCTCTCATCTGGCAAGGCTGGCTCTTGTTGGCAAGTTTTACTTTGACGATGACGACGACGACGTGTGGTAAAGGGAGCAGCACAGAGGTTAGTCAAGTTTATATATTTTACACTTTGGTCAATAATTATGATACATGCTAATAGTAGTAGTGTGATGTTGATATTGTTACATTTTTTTGACTGATGATGAGATGACTGACGTTTGCAATATGCATACCGCGTTGTGTATCTGTGAAAAATAGATACATATACAATTTTAATTTTTTTCGATGAATGTATTCGAGAGAAAACTGTTTTTTGTGTGAAAGAGATTCGTGCATAATACAATTCACAAAATATAGGATAGCTTGCTCTGTTTGCAGATCCCTTTTCGGGTAAATGCATGAAGGCATTTTGTGTGTATTTATTTAACATACCTACATTCATGCTTGCCGTAACAATGGATTTAGTAGTATATAGACATAACACGTATATGTTAATATATGTGTTCTTATACACGTTGGTATACTCAACATCGCATGATGATCATGTTTGGATCTTTTAGAAAGATGTTGTATGCCGTTACAGTGTTCTGTGGGAGTCTTTTGGGGTTCATTTTGACATCCAAGTGATTTCAATGAAACTTTTATGAATGGGTGCAAATCATACCGAGAGAGAACAGAATCTGCTGGGATGTTGTTGACGACGATAGCGATCATGATGATCAAACCGAATTTATGATACACACATGACATTCTTATCTGCCTGAGTTTGCGTATCCTGTGTAGTGTACATTACCGAGAGGGGGTAACAAAAGTAACAATGATCACTGTATATATGCGAGCAAATAAATCCGCAGTGGTGGTAGTCATGTCCCTACTCGACAACTTCTGACCGTTTATGGGCGGCGGTTATTGTTCCTAGCTATTATCTTCTCTTGCGATGCAAAGTAACGTGCAACATGACCATTGATATTGAAAGCGAATTGTAATATTTCAAAGGCTTTCGCAAGTTCATGTCTTAAATTGTTAGTTAATCAAGAGTTTTAAACATTAAAATATTATTAACCAGCCAATGTAAATGATGCCCTGCAATAAAAATCAGTTAGAGTATAAGTAGAATATTATATAAGCTGCCATCATTTTATTGAAATTGAAAAATTATTTCTCTTCCTGTTACATGCACCGTAGCACATTTTAGTATTTCATATTTCCGTTTCACAGTTTTCACACGGTGACCAGCATTGTTCGTTGTAAGATTTATTCAATAGAATGTAAAACAGGCGTCGACACCACCACCACCAAATATTAACTCTATTTCCGCTCCCATCGCAAGACTCGGTCAGTAGTGGAAAGAATAAAAATTCAGGTATTCTAAAATCGGAAAAGATAACAATTTATTATTACTTCCTCGTATCAAAAGGAAAATTGTCCTCCTTCTTTCTTCTTCTCGTCCTCCTATCTCTTTTGGTGAAAAGGATGTCCCGAAAAGTAAACAAACTGTTTATACAGTGTAAGGGCCCACCTCCATTTTCAACACGATGTCCACGACACAAAATATCCGTTGAAGCGAAAAAGAAGTGGTAGCACAATACGAGGGAAATGGTAATCGAGGCGAATAAAAGCTCTCATCTAAAAAAAATCGCACACAAACACACCAGCAGAAAAGTTTCTGCTTTTTTATTAATGTGACTAGTTGAATAGCTCTTTGCATTTACGCAATTTGTTCCCTGGTTCGTTCGTGTGTAAAGAATAGAAAATGGAAATGTTACTTTTGTGCTGATACCCACAGGTATATAAATATACCGTTTAAGTACTACCAGCAGCGAAATATGTATGTATCTCATCACTTTTAGGAACACACGACTCACACCAGGAGCTCATCTTCAAATTGAAAGAAAAAAGATATAATTTTTTATGTGTATGTGGTTTGGATTTGATATTACAAATTACATGGAAAAGGAGAAGGAAAAAAATCATCGTGAAGATTTCATCGTGTCCCCCTTTTTCCATTTTATTACAAGTTACAGCTTCCTTCTTTCGCTTCTTCCCTTGAGCTTTTTTCATTACATTAAAAAGACGTCTCAAGAAATGGGGATCTCTGTACACACACACACACCGTGCCAAGTCAGACCGACATAGTCATCGTGACTGGTGTGTTGCGTCTTATACAAAAATAACGTGCAATATGAAAAGAACATAAGTATCTCTCTATAGCTCTAACTATGTAGCCTGTGAGAGATGCGTGTAGAACGCCAACTATAAATGCTGATGTAATGTAAACTACGGGATGTCTTTTTATTGTAATAATAATTTGAAAGCAAAGGTATATCTCTTGATGGGACATGTAACACTGTATACGCTTAGATTACACGCTTCAGCCTTTAGCAACATTTCCATCATCATCTTCATTGTCGTTGGTTATTATCATCATGGGAAAAAACCTGCTGTTGCTTCTTCGCTCTTTGCGGTAGCCCCTGAATGTGTGTGTGCGATACAGTTGTAGTAGAAGGGAAAGGGATAAAAATAGAAAAGCAGGAAGACGTATCCACACAAATGCAAAGGAATAAAAAATTGGGATGACAAATGAAAACCCAAATAAAATTATTATACCATCCACAAACCCCACTACACGATTGTATCCTTCTTCTCTCCTTTCTTACAAATTTCTTCTATTTTGTATTATATTTGATTATTTTTATACGCTATTTCTCTGAATTGAAAAATGACGGATAAATTTCAGTTGAAGAATAGATGAACAAATTTATTACCCTCATTTTGTAGTAAAAATCAACCAACAAATGCTTGAAAACGTACACATGAATAAAACTGAAGTAACCTGTTTCCTGTGCATACACAAAATACCTGTGTGTATTAAGCGTACACTACTACTACTACAATACTGAATGAATGAAGGAAATACATGCACCAGCTTACTCTGTTACTAAAATGAATAAACGCTGTTATTATTAATAATATTGCAATTCACAAGAGACTTTTGAAAAATAAAGGAAAAAGTACTAGCGGTACCGAGCATCGTGTCTTTTATTTTGGTTTAATTCATGAATTTTAAAACGGGCTTGATCAAAATGGTTACGTATTTCGGCTGCTACTATATAGGGAGACGAGGTAGCCCTTTGACGAAAGAAAAAAAGGAATCAAATTGATATTACTCATATGTTTTTCATTTGAGTCCAGTCGCCCACGAAGAGGATGACAGACTACGGGAAACTATACTTTGTTTCCTTTTGATCCAAAAAGGGGAAGAAGAAAGCTAGACCATAAAATTCAACGTTTTTCTGACCGCTGCGCTCTGCGCTACTTCGTAAAATGCTGGGGAGAACAGGAAAGGATGAATGAATGAAGTTTTTTTTCAGTGCCTTAGAACATGTTGCGTATTTATATAAAATGATTTTTAAATTGGTGAAGTCATTCATCCAAAAAATAAGCACTTTATACAAGAAGATTTTTTAATATAAATAAGAACCCTTGTAGAGAATTTAACTAAACGTGGTCTGGAAAGGTCTTTTCTAATATGCCAAGCTGTCTGATTCCGTTTTCTTCAAGAAGCAAAAATAAAGAATAGCATTGGTTTGGGTTAGGCTTAAGACTTGTGGGAATTCAGATGGTCTCAATGAAAATGTCGGTTGGGATGTACGTAACTTGTACGGATCCTAAGACAAGTTTCATAAGATACGGATGAGTTCTCCATTTACTAAATTTGTTCAGACAACCGTAAGTGTAGAAGCCTGTAGGTAAGTCACATTTCTGAGAAGAGAGTGAATGATTGTTCAACTTTTTATTTTTTACAAATTGTGCTTTTAGCGTTGATATTGTTTCAGAATTGAGATCAAATTCATAAACAACTTGTAATACAGCTCCTGTTGTAATATTTGATGGAAATAAAACATTTCTACTGACGCATTCCTCAACACAATTTTAAAATGCAGGTTTTCCATTTGTAAACAATACAAACACGTGCAATACTTGTGAAAAGAATGCGTTCTTTGCCTCTATTTACTTTAAACGAGTTTCTTTGTTGGTCCTCTTTTAAAAAATTAATAAGAGTGAGAAATAAAGAAATAAGCAATGGTTTTGTACGCCAACATGAGTGCCTACTCAAAACCCCTGTGAAACTGAAGCAGAGCCACTTTCTTCATGATTGATTAAACAGATGAAATTCATGACAGTATCCCCCTTCTGGTATCAAATAAGTCAGGCGGCGATGGATCTCTATGAAATTTTCATAGAGCTAGTAGTAATGATGTGTTAATAAAGAAAATGTTTCTAAAATATTGTACTTTGCATCTGCATGGACCTTATGGATTATTGTATCATGTATAGGTAATTACCACCACGGACCACTTTACTTTTCCCTGATTTGAGGCAAATGGTATATATCTTATCTGCCACACGCAGGCGACTTGCTCTCATTCACTTTATCCACGTCTATGAACTC
>JAHZNE010008086.1:0-16673 GCA_027744055.1 Callyntrura sp. NNG-2020
ATCGCACTTGATTATTGGCTTTGTCACAGAAGTTATCTGTTGTAAATGTAAAACAATAAAAACCTTCCTACTTGCTACCTAACCTACATGCATAAATCATTTGATGTTTTTAACATTAGCACTATTGGAGTACGATGTGCTTTGTTATAAAATGTGAGTGGTTATCACAGATGCTATGCTTTAGTAGCTAAATGTTCATTATAAAGCCCTTATAGTCCTATATGTAGTGTAAAATGGACAAAATAATGCAAATGAGTGTACATATAATAATTATACAGTTCCCTCCTTCCAAACATCTCTCGACAATATGACAGTTGACAGCTTTTGATAATACGATGCTCTAAACGCGGTAGTCCTTAAAATGGTATGGAATATGAAATGCTTGATGTGCAATAAGCATACATTGTACATACATTACGGTACACGTTCTATAAAATATTAAGGTATCCATTATCGTACTATTCATTCATTCAGGACTGCTTTTTTTCTAAAGTGTGTATGTAAATGTAAATTATGTAAATATTTGCCGCAAGCAAAAAATAGGTGCGTCTGAACATATGAACATTTCCAGCGAGCACACAGATCCTTAGGTGACTGAAAAAGTTTGCATTATTTTGCTAAAATACAAATTTTGACAAGTAATGGTCAGTAGTGTTTGATGCTTCTATTGAGGAAGGCCGTTTGTGAATGTAAGTGGTGTAGTCAGCATAGTGTGATTATTATACTGATAATAATAGATTGTTAGGTTGCGTCTTCAATGAACACTAGAACATTAGAATAGCAAGTGACAATGCTCAACATTACAAGATAAGTAGAGAGAAGAAATGCACACAATGAAACCTTACGTATGTCAGGCTAGACAGGAGAAGGCCACAGAAAAACGGAAAATAATGCAATAAATGAAAACACTGTCCTACAATAATTCTATTATAAGTTAATATTCTTTAGTGTTTATTTATTTTCTGCATTCGTTTCGGCTCTTTCGATTTTTTTCGGCGGGAAGTTTACACCTTTGTAATGGTTAATGCTCTGTGTAACATAATAAAACAAAGTTTGAAATTAAAACAAGGACTAAGTTTGTTTTCCTTTGTGGAACAAAAACTATGGAATATGAATTAAGAAGAATAGGATGAATCCGTGCCGTGTATCTCACAGTTGTAACGCACATAAATTCAATATTAAAAGCCGCATACTATTGGTTAAATGGTTAAATGTATAATATCATATTACCCCTTCTGCGGTAACAACACGGTATAGCTGTCCACTTTAAAGATAAAGTCATTCGCCTGTGTAGAATAACTTCTATTAATTTAGCAGAAAATGCAATAGACCTACATACATGAGGAGATTTATTTTTAAGCATTTTGTAACCTGAATCCATGCATCGCCAACAATGTCAACATCTCGTAAAGTCTTATTATCAATAGCGTCGTATACTTTGAAATGAAGACGCTACAAGAACAAGATTTAGTTCAGCTGTGTGAAAGTTATATTATGCTGTCTGGCTAATTCAAGATACGAATCGTGCTTTTCTTGTCATTACCTGATCCTTGCTTTTATTCCAATCCAGAGTGTATATTGGTTTCCATAAAGGGTTAAAGCTTGCTGTTACTGTTGTGGCTCTTCCAAACTGTCTCTCCTTACCATTTACCCCATCAGCAATAGTAATTACAAGAGTTTCTGGCAAGCAACAGAAATGCTGGTTGATCTTAACTGTTTTAGACATTCACAGTAAAAGGTATGGTTGCTTACCATAGTGGTTGGTGTTCCTGGATAATCCTCTAAAGAATTGGAATTATGAATAATTTAACTTCTAGTAAAATGTTGCTTTACAATTTCACAATGATCATTTCACTTATTTTTAACCTTGTGCAAGTATATAACTAAATTATAACTAATTGCTAATTCTTGATTGAACATGAATTGAAGGGTATACAAACCTTGTCGAAACTTTAAACCGAATTCGTTTACTGTTTGGTGTTCCAGGTCGAAATGGTAAGATGCCTGAGGGGCCCTTTCCTT
Source organism: Callyntrura sp. NNG-2020 (assembly GCA_027744055.1). Lineage (NCBI taxonomy): Eukaryota > Metazoa > Arthropoda > Collembola > Entomobryomorpha > Paronellidae > Callyntrura > Callyntrura sp. NNG-2020. The sequence continues at coordinate 2,023 of JAHZNE010008086.1, forward strand.
TTTGGGACCGCCCTGCCTCGGGAAGAGCTTTGACTGTTATATACCTATTTTAACACCAATTGGTTGTTACCTTCTGTTTCAAGTATAGATATGCCATGGGTTAAATCAAATCCGTTACAATATAGTTTAACATGTACACACTGTTTAATCTGCTACCTTAACCTTAACCTGCCTTTCATGATCTTGAAGTTTTACTTTTTTATATCTCATTTATGACAATAAAAGAGATATTTTGGTAGCGTAAAAATGAAAGAAATAACTTTTTAATTTTATAAAATTCATTTACCCTACGAAAATGATATAAAAACCATAAAGCGCAAACGTTACCGCTGCGTTGTGCGATAGCCATCGTCAGTGCATTTGATGTATTTAGATTTCATCAGTGAAATATGAATTCATATAAATAAAGGTTTAAAACTCAACAATGGTCCACTTATCAAATTTCTATTAATATATTACCCTCCGTAATCTAAGTTGGCATGCTCCAATTGATTCTTATCGACGTAATCAGCCACGTTTGTCCACACCTTCCCAACCGCTATAATTTTCAGAAAGTAACATACTACATTTTTATTTTGTACAAGTACCTGGATGTACTTCAACCAAAAATGATACGTATTACACAAAATATGTATGTAATTGCAATGTCTTAAATACTTACAATCGTCGATCTTGAAAGGATCATGGTCACACACGTGGAAGTACCAATACTACACGGGATGGAGAATCAAAGATGCAATCATGCAATAGAAGTTACGTGTTGATACATATACAAGTTTACCAGGTTCCATGTATCATTCATGATGTCCATGCAAGATTATATGACTACCTCATATCATGATCATATTTCACTTTACCTGTTTTAGTTTCCTGTCAAAATGAAATTCAAAAACTTTCTCCCAGTCTGGATTCTTCTGAAAATACTCAGTCCAAAACAACCCAGGTAATTATTTGAAAAAATTTCTTATCACACTGCGTACTATAAGTGGGCATCTGAATTTTGGGAACATATTGAAGTACCTTATCTAGGATGACCTCAGTTCGACCCAGTGATTTTATTGTTTTGCCTCCATCGTGGGTATAGAAAACTTTGACGTAACCGTCCGTTGTAGCTTTTTGACATAACCAAAACAATTAGACTGTAAAACTAATATACTTTATGATATATTACTGTTATGACCCAAGTAACTATAAATTATCGTCGGAATAATTGAAGAAACAAGGGACAAAAGTAGGTAGATACTACAAAAGTAGGATTTCAATATTCCGTGAGTTTACTACATTTACACTTACAAAATCCATCCTGATCGATCAAATTCCTGTTTAAAAAGTAAATTATCAACGGAATGACCATTAAATGAAAGTAAAGCTAAGCTCCTAGAAAAATAATTAACGTCCTACAAAAACATTCTGTATGCTGTTTTATCCACAGCAGTGCTAACCTTCCTGAAATTTTAAATTTTAACTTTGCTGTATTTGTCGAACTTCCCTCGGTTCGTGTTATCGAAAGATATGTAGCCACAAATGCAACTAAAACAAATGTTCTAAACTTCATGATTTAACACTCCGAACGTTCCTGATTATACTCCCGAATAATATTTATGTAGATTAGATCAAATCACACACAATCTAATATCAAAATATTATCTCTGTTCCTCTAGTAGATGTACCTATACTTGCTGGTTTGTGCTCATTCAAGTTTAATGAACAAAAATGACTGATTCTGATTAGTTATGATAAAATATGCGCCTTGCTTATATGCTCATGTTTAAATGAAAGCTCTTTGTTAAATATTGGACTTGTTCACTCGCCTTGAGCACTTAGGTATAAAATGTCCGTTTGCTACAATCGTACATTTAAATCAAGTGACATCATATTTTTTGCAAAATGCAGTAGTAGCTTCATATGACGTGTTTATGGCAAAAGTGTGTATGCACTATGCACGAACAATGGCTTTCCCTTAAATCATCTTCAACATGATTGATGAAGGAGTAAAGAGAACGTTGTCGCTAAAGTTCTGAGTATTTTTGTGTATTAACAAAGTTTATCTACTTTATCTACTTTCATCATATTATCCTGCATTATGAAGGTTAAATGGAAAAAGCCACAGAGAAACTTTTTTACATCTAGATCCGTTGCAAACATCTGCAAACAGTTTTTGCCATCTCAAGGGAATTAATTAGACGACAACACGTCAAATATCAAATCTTTTCTTAACTCTTCTGTGCCTACCAGTGGTGGTAGCAGTATGTCATTTTATATGTGGGAGGCTGGTGACCTACTATACAATACACAATAGATAACAACGTTTCTTGGTTCCACCAATAAGGTTTAAAAAATGATGTACCTATATACTGTATAAAGGGAAATTATGTACATCTTTGTATATTCATGCACTATCAGCAAAGATAATGCATGTGTATCAATTTCACACGATCAAAATATGTGTCTATAGGCATCTCATCTATTAAATATTACCGCATGAAAACTTTTTGGTACATGAATTATTGAATGTTTCATGGCGTGTAATGTAAGCTTTAAACGGTTGAACAATTTAACATTATGTATGTTTTAGGTGTAGTGAAATGAGTAAATGAAACCAAATTAAGACAACCTAATTTGTTTTTTGTTTACTAATATTTGGTATTAGCCTGAGCGCTTGTTTGTATGTCAAGTCCACATTTCCTCCCGGGTTGACACTAACGAGCTTGAGGGCACTTGTAATGTCTTGCTGTAATTTTCCTATCTTGACGCTTGGCGTTGAAACTTATTTTCTGGGACCACTAAAACCAATAAAAATCAGCGAAAAGAGCATTTAACATCGCATATTCTAATATATTAGCGGTGTAACGGCATATGGTAAGGTCTCGTCATGCATGTACATGAAACACTGTATTCATTTTTGTCGTTAAAATAAACAAATTGGTCAATGACCTTGCATAATGGAAGTTCCCTTTATTATCATCAATCCAGCTTGTTAAAGGCAACTTATCTCACAAGTCAAAACTGAACATTAACAACATTATTTACAACTTACCACAGAGACCATACTGTTTATTCGTATTCTGTGATAAAACACAATATTGACCGGTAAAAATCACATTGACTGTATCTTTTCAATAATTGCATCGTGTTAACATCCCTGACTAACATCACAATCTCATATAAGTTATCATGCAGAAATTATCAAATTTCCCATTGACTTGATATATAAATGGCACCTTTTAAATATTTATTCTTTGAACATTGTTTAATGCTACGATGGACTATAAAGACTTTGCTATGCAAAAAGGAGATTTTCACGGATTTGATTTTTATGCTGCCTGCCGCAGAGCACATTTTGTCGAAAACAGATTCTTTCAGTACAAATGTAAAGTGATTAAAGTACCATCACACAGCATGACAGATACAGAATCAAGATCTCACTAACTCACTTCTGAAAAAGTTTACTTATCTAACTCTACAGCTGAAAAGTACATTCCGATAACGTAGGAGGCTTCAACGGTTCATTGTTAGTAGTGTAAACGTGAAGTGAATCGCAAGTGCCTAATTTAAGATAGGATTAAATACAATTTGCAACACTATCAGGAATGGACACACTAATTGTACTTTGCGTATGCTTGCTTGCTATTTTATCATCAAAATGCTATACATCACGTGGTGGCTCTCTGTACAAACACAAAATACCATCATGGGAAATAAATTGTCAAGATTAATGTAATCGAACTTATTTTCTTGTACAGCGTATTATCGTGCAATCTCAGCGTGAATTCCTATACCCATCGATTTTGTTAGCGTCTTTCCACATCCACATCTACCACACAGGCTAAAACAGTTTGGTTTACTGCCTTGTGGGAACACCAATCAACTTAGGCTATATAAGTTATAAGATTATCAGTGAAAGTGTTAACGTGTTGGCAGACACGCCACAAACATATAACATCCTTAATTAAAACTTGGACGTTGCGGTGGTGGAAGAAACAAGCATCGTAATATTTTTTATTTCGTATATATTCCGTTGAATGAAGAAATACTTTCATTTATATGCGTCAAGTGCGTCCTTCCGTTTGTACGTATCACACAAGTAACTCAAGTGAGTGTCCATTATCATTACGACTTACCATTTGAGTTCTCAGTTATGCGTTGTACATCATCAGACCAAAGCCTTTCCGCAAGGTTTTGATAACTTTGTCAGATTCGCAGAACAGCTTTAATTTGCTTATTGAATGAAACAAAGATTTCTGCAATAATGACTCATTTTTGCTACAGTTTCAATTGACTTGCTGTTTTTTTCTCGCTACTTTATTTCATACTGTTTGCTTGCGTACCCCCGATAGCAGTAGTTTCACTAATGATGATTATGACAGAAGGCTGAAGCTGTAGCATCATACAAGTGCTTGATTATCAACGATACTGAAACTCATGCGATCCTTTTCCTTACTACGAAATAAACGGCAGTTTACTCGTTTTCTCTTGTAAAAGAGCTTAAAACGCTTTATGCGTAACGCCATTATTATTTATTTATTTATTTTTATTTACGCCTCTCCTTATTAGCAGATCAATGACTCAGATGAAGAGCACGGCGAGCGACATGCAACAACGGTTGTTGTTCATGCTCGCGCTGCCGTTGTTGATAGGAAATGCAGGCATAATTTCATTTCTTGACGTGAGTGGGGAAAATATTGCCTTTTTTCATCCTACGGGCTCCTACAGCCATCGCGTGAGTTTATGGCCGTTGGTTAAGAAACTGGTGGAAAATGGTCATCACATCACTTTCATTAGCTCATATCCGCCAAAGGAGCCCTTACCCAATGTGACTGAACTCGTGCCGGAACAAATGGCTAAGTATATCAATGACTATATGCAAGGCGGAGATTTGGACATCACGAAAAGGCTTAGCGGAGAATTGGAGCCGTGCTATGACCACGGGCCTCGTATGGGGATGTTCAGCTGTCAAAAATTTCTAGAAGACCCAGTAGTCCAAAAGTGGTTAAAGACGGAACCAAAAATTGACTTATTTGTGTTGGACTGGTTTATTTCTGAATGTATTCTTGGATTGGCATATAAACTGAAAGCACCTTTTATATTTTATGCTCCAACGGTAATGGTGGCTACATTTTATGAAAGCTTTGGCTTTGTGCCGGACACCGCAGGAATTCCGGATTTTGAAAAACATCATACTCCGCCGATGACATTTTGGCAAAGGGCTGATAACGCTTTGCAGCCGTTGATCTGGAAGTATAAAATGAAAGCTTTTTATCGGGATTTGGAAAATTTGTTGAGAGAAAAGTTGGAAATTCCAGAAATGCCACCAATGGAGGATATTGTGAGGAATGCAAGTCTAATGATGTGGAGTGAATCAGTTATTGAAGGTTATCCGCATACGCTTCCGCCCAATTGGATTACTGTTGGAGGAATGCACTGTGTAGAAAATCCTGATCCTTTACCTAAAGTAAGGAATGTTGAATTCACTCTAAAAATTATTGTATCTTGTAATGTTTCTTTGGAACAAACGAATTATTGATAATTTGGTAGGATTTAGAAGAAATAGTTTCAAAGGGAAAAGATGGGTTCATTTACATCAGCTTTGGTAGTGCCGTTGTTCCCGGAAATTTGCCACAAAGTCATCTTGATGCATTTTTCAATGCTATTCGAGCATTCCCGAAAATTCAATTTGTGTGGAAATGGACTGGTAAAATGCCAGAACAAAATATCCCTGGCAATTTATACATTGGAAAATGGTTCCCGCAACAGTCCCTTTTAGGTTCCCCAATTTTTATTCTATAACTTATTAATGAGCTTTTAACGAACAACAATGCCACTGCATTCGACTTGTGAGGCGTTGGTTTTTGGATCTGTCGTTCCTTTAAATATTTTTTGTTTGCAGCTCACAAGAAAATATTGGCGTTTGTCACTCAAGCGGGTCGACCAAGCACTCAAGAGGCAATTTTCCATGGTGTACCGATAATTGCAATGCCTGTATATGAAGATCAAGGTCTCACTTCATAATAATTACAGGCTATATGTTTATAATTTTATACACTTTTGAACAGTCTCAGTTGGTAATCGATATATTTTGATGAACAGACTACACAGCTGAAAGAGTGAGGGACATGGGAGGTGGTATTGCATTGGAAATATCGACGATTACAAAAGAGAAATTCCAGATGGCTATTACAGAGATAACTACTCAAACAAAGTAAGAGTTAATTCCAATTATTATGAAACTCACATAGATCGCCATTCCGATTTACGGAATTGAAATCATATTTTGCTTCGTGCCAGTTGTCCCGTTACGTTGTCAGTTTCTATCTTGCTATCTTGAGAAGGCAGTTTTATTGCCTTAGTAATGGCCACAAATTGCATGTGTCATACCAAATAAGCCCGACTTACAACTTACTAGATCCGATTTGTAAAAAAGTAAGAAGCCCATCACTGAAGCCATAAAAATTAATACCGTAGTATTCCCGCCAATTAAAGCACGGACTAAACAGCAAAAAGCCGATTTCGCAAGGGATCACAATAAGAGAGGTGCTAAAATTGAATTCGTAGCTCTGATCATGACAATTTTACTAAAAAATATTTCATAATTTATAACACAAAATATCAGTAATACCACAAAAGTTGAATATCTTTAGCCTTTCTAATAAACTTTGTTTGCTTTTCTTTCTTCAGTTTCTCCTCAAAAATTTATGTGAATAATATATCTCTTATCAATAGCGGTAGAATACGGTACAACAATGTTAGTTGAAGATTCTTCCAGGTTTCTTTTCAGTTTGTAAAAATACCTGACTTTTCCTTCATCTCATTCATTTATCCTCAATTTACTAAAGTATTAAAATACAAAATTACCTATCGAGTTAATAAATAGCATACATCTTATTCAATAAGTACCTAAAGTATTTTACAGCAGTATTGTGTGAAAATGTATTTTTATTTTGAAATGTATTCTGTTTGTCAAATAGGTACAAGAAGACTATGCAACATTTATCAACAATATTCAAGGACCGACCAATGAAACCAGGTATTTAATTTAAAAAATTAATTTAACAATTCCAATCGACCGTTTAAACCAATTTACTTAATGTAATGACCCTTCTAAAATATGTTCTAAGTCGACCTGGCCTTTTATTGGACCGAATACGTGCTCCGTCACAAAGGGAATATGAATCACTTCCGAACAGCATCCTACGATCTCACCTGGTATGAAAGACGACATTTGGATGTGTGGGCAGTAATATTTTCTGCCATCCTGCTAATTTTGGTAGCATTCATTTACATTACATTCCGACTGTTCAAACTACTTTTTAAAATCGTTTGCTCCTCATCTCCTAACAAAGCACAAACGACCAAGGGAAAAATCGATAGAAAGAAAAAATTGTAATTTATGTAGTTACGATTAAGTGCATATCTTTCGTAATAAAATTGAACTGTAAAATGAAACCCGCAGTAAACATGCGATAATCAAAATTTTTAAATCGCGTTTTCATCTGTTATTCAGGAGTATTGTACTTTTGCACATGCACATACATAAGCCATATAGTATCATACGCTTCGGTCTTTTCTTTTTTTAATGTTTATTTTACCACCATTTAATTTAGTCTACCTGATAACAGATGGATAAAAATCACACCAAAGCACATAAATTTTCTTTGCATATGCCTGCCAATTAGCAAATTATATTTGCCGTAAATAATGCTAACAGTCATGGTTGTTTAAGTTTTAGAGTACCAATGCGTGCGGAAAATGTTTTGGGAAGGTAAATACACTATCGGCTATCATCAATATTTTTGAACACTCATCACTTAAACATTGTGTATTGTGCCATATTATTGTAATTGGTATAGAAGTAGTATTTGTTTTGATGATGTTTCGTATTCGTATCTTGCAGGCACTCATTTCTATAAATAAGGCATAAAAATTCATAAAACGGTATGCTGACGCACCCCACAAGAAATAAATTCCCGTATTCTACTTTGCACGTTCTTGCCTACCTACCTGCTTGGATGTACGAGCTACATGCATAGCTCTAGACAAAGGGTCGACAAGAATAAGCCTAAACATTTTAAAATTTACTTAATTAATGTGCTCGCAGCTATTATAGTGCGGTTTGCTGTGAAGTAGTCCGTTGGTATCCTCCCTTATAACACTTCTAATAGCATATCTAAAGAAACGTATGTTGTGGGTCGAACTTAGTTTTTTTCACACAATGCGGTAGGATGTGCGTAGTGCGTACATATATGTTGAAGAAACCTGAAATGGATGGGTTGTTTTAGCATTTCACGGTCGTTGCATTTGTAAGGGAAAATAGCATCTTACTTCTTACAAGGGATGCTATATATTAATCCAATTTTTCATGTGTGTACTGTATACTCAAATATTTTTTGACACAAATGGTAACAAATGCGTTAGATTATGTAAATACAGGTGAACTTGTGTGTTCTGCAAAATGGATACAATATTATAAAAAATAAATAAATTTGCTTCAAAATTGTGATTTTCGAACGTCTGTATGTACAACGCTTTATTTTCAACAACTGGTTATTTCGTACACATTGACATTTGGCAAAGTAGATAACAAGATGAATGTAAAATCGATAAAACTCGAACTACACACGATAACAAAATATAATAACAAACAATCGTAACAATAATAGAATAACTTTCTCGTTCTTGCTTATCGCCGTTGCATGCACACCTTTTGCTCATCAAAATTAACTGCACGATGCGCAGGAACTGTTCTCGTGACATGACCAAAACCATATTGCATAAAAAGGCAAGTGCAGTACTAGTACTAGTAATAAACGACAACGCATTTTAATGTAAAGTAAGGGCAGTAATCTTTGTAATAAAATGACATTCACACTCTTGGCCTGAATTGTATTTGTAAAAAAATATGTATCTTTGTAATTTGTCTTTTTGTTTTAGGTTGTACTATATTATACTATTTATATCCCAAAATTTTTAAAATGTCATCAAGGCAGTGCGAACCGACAAAATATTACTCGAGTAGTGCCATTTTATATTTTAGTAGATTTTTTGTATAACAGCGGTAACATAAAATGTAGTATTGGTAAAAGTAAAAGTGTAAAGTTCATTCAGTCAAAAATTTTACAACAACAATTACAGAAATAAATACAACAATAATAATTGAACTCTTTCATCAATTACAGGGGCGACAGAAAAAGTATGCTGGGCGAGACATGAAATCACAGACCTGCTTCAGCAGTACTTTCCCGTTGCATATAATTAAATTTGAGCTAGATGAAGCTGCTTTTTGTTTACGACTTTGATGACGATTTCTCGGCAAGTTTGGAAGTTGATTTAGTTGATGATTTTGAAGATTTTTTGGATGTTTTGGAAAGCTTGGGTAAGACCTTTTTGGTAAGTTCATCCGTCTTCGCCTTGAGTTCCTTCTCTGGGGTGGTGACAACTTCCGCGTCTTCAGATGCCGATCGATATCCGAATCCACCACCGCCGCCGCCGTAGTGTCCACCTCTGGAGTGCAGCGAGTAGAGGAAGTAAGGCCAAAGGAAGAGGAGGGGAATGATGATCAATGGGATACCAATGAAAAACAAAGTTTGCACTTCCAGATCCGGATGCCACCCGTAACCATGAGCCCTCTTGTGAACATAGCCATCATGATGATGAGATCCTTGAGCTACATAACGCTGAGCGGGATAGTCATAACCATACCCTCCATAACCTCCATACCCTTGGTGACCTTGGTGACCACCATAAGCATGACCGGCAGCAGCATACGGAGTAACTGCTGACGCAGCGGCACTTGCTGCTCCTGCAGCGTGTCTGGCTTGTAAATTGGAAACTGGTGCAGGCAAATGGTGATGATATAAACCAGAAGCAGCGGCTTGCTGCTGTTGTTGGTGAACGAGTTGTTGATGGGAGGTCGGAACGGCTGCATCATAGTACGCCGCCTCTTGAATTGCTGGTTCTCCTACCAAAGATGGATCGTAGGGACTGCTGTAAACTGGCTGGTTATAAGAGGCACTAGCGGCTCGCTCATTAGCAATTGACGCACTTCGTGACTGGACCATTGCCATTGAAGGTTGTGAAATTGAAGAGGTCGCATCTGCTTCCACAATTGGAGTTGCTACTGGGGAGGAACCTGCTACTGCCGCCGATTTATTGAGATGATGCCCGGTTTTGCGACCGCCACATACACTCACGACGAGAAGGGAAGACAGCAAGAATGCTGTTTTAGGTAAATTTACGAAAAGCTTCATTTTTTAATTAGCCAACAATTTCTAGCCACGTACAATCAGAAACAAAAAACACGCGGTTGTAAACCGCTGTAAAAGTAACCACTTCACTTGTTGTAACCACACGCCAAAACCACAGCCACTCTCCTTAATCCACGTCCCAAGCCACACTGACTAAAAAGTTTATGGGTTGCATTAAGTTTAATCAGCGTAGAAGAGTTTAGAGTGTACAACTTGTGAAAGTCATTCCACAAAAGAGTTAGAACAATATGAAGAAAATCTAAGACTACGGAAAAGACATTACAAAGCAGTGGAAGAGGAAGTTTAAGGCACTGAAGTTGAAATCGAACTAGAACCGAGTGAGCCTTACCATCGACCTTTAAAACTACTGCCTCAAGTTGATAATTGGTCTAGTTGTTTACGACCTGGTTAATGTGTTCATTCGCAGCGCCAATACCTACAAACATAACATTGCAGTCCGTACTAATTCAAAAGGGGATCCCCGTACCCTTAAACAAAGCAAACAACTTACACTTTCAGTTAAAGTCATTATACGCCACTACACCGCAACGCCACCCACCCCACCCTCGTTTAGTGTGCATAAATATACCTCTAACATGTTGTAGCTTTGTTCAACGTCTGACCAACGTTCAGTTCCCCCTATTGTATGACGCTGATAATCCCAGAAGCAGCCACCACCCGATGAATTAAACTAAGAATGTGCGCTATTGCCATTTTATTAAGTACGTATATAAATATGAGAAGTGAAAGAGCTGCTGTTCTTTTTAAACATCCTCTTCTAAGTTCAAATGAACTCACAATCATGCAACAATAAAAAAGTGTCTAAGAAGCTTAATACAATACAGGATAATGTGATATGATATCCTTAATTCATTTTATGCTTTCAAGTGAAATGCAATGCCGCTTTGCACTTGCACCATGCACATCCAACATCCGGTGTTTTCCCTTTCTTCTTCGTGCACACTATACGACATACGTACGACATGTTGGAGGAAAACGAGATAAAGAATCGTAAAAGTAGTTTTTAAAATCAAAATTGTAGTATGCCTGTGTGAAGGGGGAGGGAGGGGGGAAATGAATCAAATCAGGTTCAATGTTTATTTTCTTTAACTTTAATGTAAATTTATGTATATAAAAATGATTTCGATGATGATTTTGTTTGGGGTAAAAGGAAGCATATTTTGAAGAAAAAATGATGTTGTTATCCTCTTTGGTAGAGTAAACCATAGTCGTATGTAATCAAATCAAAATAATATAATACGCTTTATTTCAAATTTTCCGTAAAGTGTCTGTCAAACAACATGTGTGCAGCATTTTGAATTTGTTGGGTAGCATGAAAGCTCTGTGTGAGCTGCTTGTTTTAATACTTGAACTTTTTAACGATGAGAGCACATATTTCATTTTATGCTTTTACTTTTTTCTTGTCTGAGCGTGACTTGACCTATATTGTCATTGCTGATGATGATAAGTATATTTTTCTTAAATACACACAGTGTATATCGTGCTTAAAGAGAACGATGAGTAAAAAGCGTAGTATGATGCGATATGTAATATATGAACATATAAGATGTACACCTATACGGGTTGTAAAAATGCATGATATATTGCTGTTTTTGTTTAAAATCGTGATGAGAGAGATGCTCCATCCACTTCTGTAATCAGCAATCCTGCTACATATAATTTCTTACATTTTTACCCACTTGAACCCATTTTAAATGTTCTAGACAAACGCAAAAGTTTGCATCACTACTATTTTTGCAACTTGCCACGACAATCATGCCGCATTTATCTGGTAAAGTTGAAATGAATTGAGGCTGAAATAAAGAAAAAGTAATGTTGGAGCTACAACTATTAAAAATGTTTACTATATAGTAGCAGAAGTAATTGATGTAGTATAAGGATGCTGCTGCTGCTATGCGATCAATACGCATTAATGATCCTGGTAATTGCATACAGCTGGCATGGTATTAGAGTGAGCGGATTTTCCCTTCTTTTTCATATTACTGTGTTTATTCGGGCTCGGGGCATTTTGATATGAGAAATAATGTTTGGACGACTGGGTGTGCTTCAACGGCAAAATTGTACAGTTTTTAAACTAAGCAGTTTACAAATGTCAAAGTAATTCCCATTTATCATCTTCCTACCTGTAGGAGTTTGCTGGTTCTCGTACAGTGACATTTCTCCTACGACTTTATTTTTGACATATGAATTATTTGACGTATATCATGGGGGAACGGATACACTTGCACCTCAGGAAAGGGTTATCTCAATCAACTTGTATTTTCACTTATCGGTTAATGGCTCATTAAAAGTACAATGCATATTTCTGTCTCTCTCTTTCATTGTAAAAGTGCACAGGGTAAGTTATCAAGGAACCTATATACGAACTTAAGTATACAACCACAGTTTATAGAACATTTTCCTGGGTTAAGGAAAATGGCGATGAAAGTTCTTATTATTCGTCAATCATTACAATCATATAATATCTTTTATACCACAAAATAAAACAATGGAAAACATTTTAAAAGCTATCAAGGAACTTTTTACATATTAGATATATTTGGCTTCTTTAATCATATATATACCTGGGCTTGGTAGGAAGCGGAGTCAACTGTTAAGTATTTTATTGTGCTTTTAGGAAGCTTCTATTTGAGAAATTTAGCTGAAATAGCAAAACAAGTTGAAGACGACGCTGTTGTCAGGTTTGCCTCAAACATAAAACAATAAACAATACACATTGTTTCTGGGCTTGTTGCATGATTTTTTGAATGGAAAAGTTAAAGGTTTAACATATTTAGTTTCTCCGCTATTTGGCAGTTAGACCATATCGTGTTGAGTATGGCAGTTGTAGCCGTGGAAATATTTACAACTTCGTAATTACAGTGAAACTACCTTGAAAATATCGTTTTCAATTAAATAGCCCTAGTCCTGCTCATTTTAATTTAAATGAGTTTACAACTTCAAGACAATAAAATGCACATGCTTTTAGCATAAATCTTATTAGCGCAAACGAACCTTTTTTAAATACGCCGATTTCAAATTGTTAATTATCAAGCGTGTAGCAAAAAACGAAACTAATGATCTATGATAGGTGATGATGATGATGATGAAATGATGATCATGGTGTTTTCCATACGAACACGAGGGGGTTGTACATAAACTTAAATATTTTACCGCACGTAAATTATGCGGCGGCGTTGCGTCGTCTTTAATCCACTCGACGCTCGTTACTCGTTACGTAGAAATGAACTGTGAGAATTGCGGTTGCCACGAGCCAAGACACGAGCCTTTTTCTTATTGTCGTGGTACACACAATTCACACAACGATCCACCACTGGTAATGAAATGTTGCTTGAATGAAAAGGAAGGTACAGGTGCAACGTGCAATATTCTATATGACGATGAAAATTATATACAGTGTGGTACATGCTCTCGATGTGCACAAAATTATAACAGGTTTCAAACTGCATTGCGATTTGACAATGTAGCTCATTCATGCATCAAGTCCTTGATCGTGTATTAAAGGCCTTGCTCGTACCGGGAGCCATTTTATAATTTATCATCGCCTAGCCATTCTGATAGTTAATCGATTTTCATGGTAAAGCTTATTTATGGGTATCCGCTTGTGAAAATAGTTGATTAAAAATTCATGAATTTACCTCAAATTATTTGTTACAATGTATATTTTGCTATATTCCAATTAATATTGTACAGTTTTTTCTGTAGGAATGGGTAGTTCAGCTTAACACTCAAGCACATGTAGTACTTTACTTACAAGCATGACTTTTAATGATTTACTTCTACCGTTGAAGTTTACGATTGACAAATATGGGGCGATGTACGACGTGTGACATGTCTCTTATGGTTTCATTCTCTTTGATTGCTTGGTTCCCGCCGTACACCTGCGTAGGTAGACATTTATCTTAGTCATCAAGCAAGTGTAATAAAATATTTATACGACTTGACAATTAACAAGAACATATATTATATGCCAAACAATATCATGACAACTATGAGCTGACGGTTTTTTTTGTTACAGAAAATGGTGTAAAACATTGGATTGTAATGCCGCTAAAGTTGATTATTTCCTCGTGCCTATGTAAGTATATTTGGCTATAATTTTATTTTACTCTACTTAAACTAACCATATAAAATGTGATCAAAAGACGGATATACCCATTGTAACACCCGTACATATGTAAAGTATAATATTAATTAGCAGCAGTGGGGGTTTATAGCTATTTTTCGATAAAAATATCTGTGTATTCACTAAAGGAACTTGGTAAAAACAAATTCATTAATGAAGCCATGGATACAACACAGCGCTGATATAGGTTTCGTGTTAAGTAAAGAGTCTGGATTGTGATCGCGTTTTTGGCATATAGGAAAAACTTTCCACAACAGCTCTCA